>CATIWR010320567.1:0-12696 GCA_949677035.1 Omphalea diandra | reverse complement strand
TTTTTTTTTTTTTTTATTTAAAATTATAAATTTTTTTTTTTTTTTTTTTTTTTCCACAAACCACCCCCCCCCCCCCCCCCCCCCCCCCCCCCCCCCAAAAAAAAACAAAAAAAAAGGTTTTGATTGCATAGAAGAAAAAATATTTTATATACAATTTTAATTACTTAAATTTTCACTAGAAAGATTATTTATCTTTGTAAAAATCAAATTATTTATCTGTTAAGAGGAAAAGGAATACACATGCAATGCACTTGCTCTCTCTCTCTCTCTCTCTCTCTCTCTATATATATATATATATATATATATAAGAAAAACAAATGAAACAAGTAAAATTCAATTAAATCTGTTAAATGTTACCTAGTTTCACTTTGTAGAATAAATTACTCGTCTTGGTGATGATTCTTTTGTACAATAAGTTACTAAAAATCTGTATAAATTTTTTTCTAATACGATACTTCATTTTTGTTTAAAAAATATACTGAAATATCCTTAGATTTTAAAACATTACATTAGTTCTTTCGTGTTTTTAAGCTGTTGAGTTAGTTGATAATGTCAAAATTACTCTAATGATTTTGACCTTTCAAAATATCATTAGTTTAAATCATCCCTATGTACCAAAATCATAATTTAATCTTTTTGCTTTTTCACTTCTATTGAAATCATAAATCCAAAATTCAATATATTTTTTTAAAAAATAATGATTTTCACTAATCAAGTGAAAAAAGAAAAATAAAAAATAAAAAATATATATATATATATAGGGAAGTATCCACAGGCCAGATGAGTGATGAGAAGCTATGAGATAAGGAAATATCAAAATAAAAATAATTTTACTTAATGAAAAGATTTTTAATAGAAAATAAATATTATTTATATCTAAATTAACTTTACAATTAAAGATTTTTTTTATAGGTTTAAAATGTTTAACTTTTTTAAAGGTACTTATTTCTTATTACTTTTTAATTTTAAAAAAAATTATATAAAATACTTACTAATAAAAATGATAAAAGAGCTTGTAGTATATATGACTGACGGCTGAAGGCGTTTAACCCATCATGGAAACATGATTACTACTTCATCTACAAACACTCCATCCTTTTCTCAAACTACTCCATCCTCTTCTTAAATCACTCCATCAATTCCCTTCACTGTTACTATTCCATAACCACTTATCTTTAGAAGATCATCCTCTTCCAAGATAGATTATCTATATGAGTTAAACTACATCCCATATAGCCAAAAGATACAAGACATCAATATCCCTTTCCTTAACTCATATGATGCCTTTCAAAAAAACAAGAATTCTTGGATACGCTCTATCAAAACCCTGATAAAGCAGTCTCCAACAACCATTAAGGAGTATGTCTAATCCTCCAGTTTTGATTAATGTTTCATTCAGGCTATGGAGAAGAGTAGCTTATCTTCTTAGAATTCCCCCAGAATTCATACAACAGTGGATGAATCAGGGCTACACTCATATCCACTTTGGAACAATAAGGTTAGCAGTAAGTTTTCATAGCAGAAAAGGTTTATCGGTGTTTGCCAAAATTGCTTTACTTGATAACAAATACTTGAAATACCAGCATGTTGTCATAGGGACAGTAGAAACATCTCTAAATGTTGGATCAGTGATGTTCACTTTTTATCCAAACTTTAATATGTCTTTAAGGGGATCCACATGTCCTAAGTGCACTAAAAGTATAAATACAAATCAATGGAGTTCCACAAGTAGCAACAACTACAACAACTACTCTTCATTATCAAATGATCTTCAAAATCTAAAATCATGCAATAGGTCTTTCTCTTCCCTATGAGAATGATGCATTGTTAATAGTAGCTGAAACTCAAAATGCTCCCACTTGCATTCACATCCCAAGACAGATCTCCAGAAATGAATTGATCCAACTTCTTCCAGAAAAATGGATCACCAGTTACAAGAAGATGCATGAAAATACTCAACCCATCCAATCTATTGAGCCGGTCAATCATAGAAAAGCAGACGAAAAAGTAGAGACAATGTTTGAGAGGTCTTCCACTTTTTCCACAAATTTAATAGCCTTCTTTACACAGTTCATGATGAGCCCTTATGAGCCGAAAATTGATATGCCAATTGTTCACTTTATGGCTAATGGAACTCTAGTATATCCCTTTGAAAGTGATGGACATTGTTTCTTTGATACTTGTTACTGTCCAAACTATCTTTTTGACTAGGAGGATGATGAGGACCAGTAAAAAAGGACAAGGAAGAAAAAAAGAAGATGTTCTTAGGAGAGCCTAAGAAAGATATATGAAGATGGAGACCCATATGTTGGCCTACTTGGAGAACCATTGGAAAAATATGATTATTTTGTCAGATATGGTCCAAGTCCAAAAATTTATCCACCACTAGCTAACTCTCTCGAATGTCTTAAACCCAAAAAAGAACCTAAAGCCAATATCCCATTACCCTGCTACAAACAGGCCCTCAAATGGATAAAGAAGGAGTTCAATTCTTCCTTGATCACTCAATCATCACCTACCTATCCTCAACCATTACCCCAAATATGTATATACCATTAACCATTCTCTAGTGATGATTTCCCACCTTTACTAGGCCAAACTAATCTCAACACCTAAATTCAAATTGTGGCAAATATCAAAAATCCATCAGGAACATATTCAAAGGGTCAACCTTTGAGCATCACTCTTACAAAAGTTATCTTGAACTGACAGTCTAATAATGCTTAAGTGAAGAACATGATTCTTAAAAATATAAAATCTAAGGTGGATCAGATTTCCATGCTGATTGATCATATGCTTGCGGATCACCAAAAAGATGTTTATGAGCTAATGATAAAACTCCAAGTTCAAATTATAGAGAAGCATAGCTATTGATAAAACTCCAAGTTCAAATTATAGAGAAGCATAAAGAGGTGATGAAAATGGTGGATCAAAGAGCTCAAACTGATGAGATCAGGAGAAAGGCGACTAAGATTCAAAGGCTTAAAGACCAACTAGAGAGGATTGAGAAAGATTTCAAAACCTTACGTACCTAATCAACCTTTCGTAAGCCTAACTTTCACGATCAATTTGAAATACCTGTTTCTTTATTCTACACATTAAAACCTCTTAGGATCCACACTCCAACAACAACATAACTTGAATGTCTTGAACTTTTTACTAATCTTTTCCATAAGAAACTAAGTTCAGGAAAGTTTCCAATTAACCTTGAACCAAAAAGAACCCATGATACTTCCATACACACAACTTTGTCAACAAAATCTGTTGAAAAGCCATCACACAAAAATGACAAACCACCAAAAGCCCAAATGATGAACCCAATTGTTTCTTACCTACACAAAGCCACCACCTTAATCCCATCTTTTGTAATGATAAACTCCCAAATTGAAGAATTTTCCTCTCAGTCCTTTGAGTCTGAATCACTAAAGGAGGTAGACATTGAGTCACCAAAAGAAGAAGAAGAAGTTTCTATCCAATTTATGGCAGACCCTCAAATAGGAGAATCCACTACTAATCCTCCCATACTGTTGATCCTTCTGATGAGAACATGGACACCACTCCTCCTTCGCCAAATCAACCACCTCCTTTCAATATTGGAGGACCTTGGTTTTCTTTAGATAATATCAACCTAAAATTCTATAAAGATAAATTCCAATAGTTCAGGACTTAGATTGATTCTCATATAAAAAAATCAGGAGCTATTTTAAGGACAATATTAGAGGAGTTCGTGACTAGACTAACTGGGAGAATGCGAGATTGGTACATGGCGAGTGACAAATACTCAAAATTAAGACTGGTGCAAAGCCCCAGCTTCAGAATTTTTGGGAATGTTTTATAGTGAATTTGTTGGAAAACCACAACATTTCACTAATATTACTCAAAAAGAGTTCTTTAACATGAAGTGTTGTTCTTTATTACAGAAATATCTAGAGCTCCATTACTAAAAGATGTCAAAAAGGTATTATCAGTTAGGTGGTTGGACAAATCCTGGCTTAAAGTAGGCTTTCATAACTTATCTCTTAGAATTATTAGCCTCATCTATGCACCAAATCATTCAGCAAAAAGAAAAGTTTGTCAATGACCCACCTTTCGGAGAAATGTATCAGCTAATGATCTGAGGTTTAATACTTTGTGATCAGAGGAAAGTTATTCATCAAATGCTAGACAAACAAAAAATCCTTCACTTAAGAAGTTGTGCAAAAGGTCAGATTTGCTTATCAAATGCAATAGTGATGAAAAAAGCTGTCATTGCCCTTCAAAGAAGAAAAAGCATTACTTCAAAATGAATAGGTTCGGAGAATCATCCTCAAAAAGGAAATGAAAATTCTTTAGAAAGAAGAAATACAGGGGAAAAAGAAAAATATATAGGTGCTATCTATGTGGAAGAAAGGGATATTTTGCAAAAAATTGTCCTAATAAATCCAAACAAGTAACCAAAATGATAAAACATATACAAATTTCGACAGCTGTGGATTTAGATGATGCAGGTGTTGAATCCTTATTTTCTATAGAAGAAGAAGCTTCAGTAGACACAATCTTTGTTATTCAAGATTATTCATCCTCAAATGAAGAACCAAAATATGGTGGACACTTTAACTCGATGCCTCTTTGCTATGCTATGATTCCTCTCTCAAGTTATTCCATGGAAATACCAGGTCAAATTAGAAATTGAGGAAACACATCCAATCCCTCTGGCGTTTGTCCATATCTTGCCATAAAAATTCTCAAAGCCCATTAAGGTTGTGGCCTTCATTGATACATGGGCTCGTCTTTCCATGCTCAACCCAAAAGTCATTCCTTCAAGGTTTTGGAAGCCCTACAAAAAAATATTTCAAGGTCGCGAATAGAAAAATTTTTCACACAAGCCTGATAACAGCAAAGCCCATTACTATTCAATTCTTTCTTGGTTGTCAAGTCCACACAAAACTTCTTGGATCATCCTTGCCAGATAAGGACCTTATTGTTGGTTTTGATCTCTATTGGAAGATGTCTAAGCTCAGGGGCCTACCCAAGGGCATTAAGTTTAAAAACTACTTCGAGCCCTATACTACAGTCAACTCGCTATTCCTAGCCTAAACACTTTCAGCCTAACTTTTCCTAGTCTTTTCAAATATTTATCAACATCTTCAAGCCTATTGTTGTGTCGATACCCATACCGAATTCTTATCCAAACATCTAAAACCCTTATGGACCAACCTAGTCTTTTTCATAAGCCTACCTTTTAAAATGAATGAAGACATCAACCCAACAAAGGCTACCCATCCAGGAATGAATCTTAAAGTTGAACCTTAGCTTGCCAGAAACGTTCTCAATTGCTAGCCCAAAAGAGCATTGAACCTATTAATTCTAATTGGGCTTTCAGACATTTTATGTTAACAAAAGATTTGAGCAAGTTCAAGAAAAAAAGAGACTTGTCATAAACTATCAGCCTTTGAATCATTTTTTAAAGGATGATAAGTTTCCTCTCCTAAAGGTTTCCTCATTATTTGTTCATCTATCACAGGCAAGATATTTTTCAAAATTTGATCTTAAGCCAGGATTCTGGCAGCTAGGAATCAAGCCATAAGATCGTTCAAAACAACTTTCTTTATCCTCAACTGACACTACCAGTAGACAGTAATGCCATTAGGCTCAAGGTGGCTCCATCACTTTTTTAAAAGGTAATGATCAGGATATATGAGCCCATACTCCGCAGTGCCTTGATATATATTGATGACGTGCTGATCTTTTCAAAAGATAAAGATTCCCACTAGGAAATCTTATCATAATTTATGGAGCTAACAAAAATATTTGGAGTAATGTTGTCATCCACAAAGATGCAAGTGGCAAAAGAAGAGATAGAGTTCCTTGGGATGACGTTCAAAGATGGTTAGCACAAACCCGGTCCATATATTTCCACTAAATTATTAAATTTATTAAACAAATATCTTACTCAAAAGCAAGTGCAACAATTTTTAGGAATTGCTAATTATTTACGAGACTTTATCCCCATTTCACTAAAAAAGCAAATCCATTGAGGCAAATTCTAAAGAAGAACCCTCCAGAGTGGAGTTCCAGTCAGACAAAAGCGATAAAAAAAATAAAAACAAAGATGCAAAATTTGCCACCTCTCTAGATTTCCTCGACTAAAAAAAGGATATTGCAAACAAATGCTAGTGACCACTATTGGGATGCAGTACTCTTTGAAGAAAAGGACAATAAAAAATAAATTTGTACTTATGCAAGTGGATGATTCAAATAGTTAGAAGTCCATTATCATTTCATCTTCAAAGAAATATTGACAGTAAAAAATAGGATTAAAAGTTTGAATTTCATCTGATTGAACATCGATTTATAGTCTTCATGGATTGTCCATCCTTCCCAAAGATGCTAGAACTCAAAGAGAAAAACATGCCACATCTTCACAGACATTGTCTAGTTGGACCTGCAGGGACATCACTAAAGCCCATGGCTTGTTTCCATATTTACAAAGAAAATTAGTTCTCACTTTGGAATGATGCTCTGGATAATCATGAACAATTTAGGGATTTTTAGAGATTCATGTGTGGACAAAATAAAGTAATCCTTAAAAAGATATGACCCTCTTTGGCAGAAGATACTCCTTAAGATACCTTACCAGCTGGATATTACCAGAGTCTCTTGAAAGATAGTAGCACATGAGGTGAGTCATCCAAGCCACAGTGCTTGCAAAATGAATTGACAGAAAGGAGACTATATCCCTGGACCCATATGAATTATATGATTACTATATAAAGCACGAGACAGACAAAACTCTTGAAAAGAAGTCCATTGACAGTGATTACTATATAAAGCACGAGACAGACAAAACTCCTTAAAAGAAGTCCATTAACAGTGATGACTCGGACTATAGGAACATAAACATATCCCCCTCATATGAACCTATCCACAAATAAAGCATAAAGTAAAAGTTAGTGTGATGTGAGCTGTAAAAGAAAAGGATTGTAATAATTAAAGTTAGTGTGGTGTGAACTGTAAAAGAAAAAGCTTGTGATAATTGTACTATGACAAGCTGGATAATGCCAACTTGAGTTTGTTTTTCTCCTCTATATAAGGGTATATCAGATTGTAATCAAGGCAAAAAAACCCTTTATAGAAATTGTTTGTGTTTAATAAAATATGTGTTTCTAAAATCTCTCTTGCCAAAAGTTGAAATGATTATTGTTGTTTCTCTCCTTTTATCATAAAAAGCAATTCAACTCTGGTATTAATCTTCATGTATGGAATACTAAGAGGACAATGGCTTGTTAAAGAAGACATCTTATAGCTATAGTCATAACTGTATTCCAGGAATACAGTTAATATAGTTTTTCACATACACTGGAATAAAAATGTTAAGGTACACATATATGCTTCAACTTGTGTGTGCACGCGTAATTAACACTTACACTAAAAATTATAAATATTTATTATTCAGTTATAAAAACGATAACCATTCATGAAAACATAACCATTCAAAACTTACACACACACACACACACACACACACACACACACACACACACACACATATATATATATATATATATATATATATATATAAACATAATTTTATTTCAATTTCTTAATAGCAAGAAATTATATCTTAAAACTTCAAATATAATTATTTATTTATTTATAAAACAAATATAAATTTTTAAGTTATAAAATAATGAGATATTATATTCTCGTATCCTCATAGAAATTTAGTCTCCAATTTAAGCAAATAGAAATTTAACTTGATGTATTAAATAAATGGGAATTCTTACCTTATGAGTCAATCATGTGAGTATATTTGGCTCTCAATTTTATTCAATCATGTGAATGATTATGCCATAAGATTTTGACCAAAACAATCTCCTTAGAATGAAGTTTTCTAATTTGACGAGATTAAAATTACTCTTTCTAAAAACTACTCTTTCCAAAATTTATTCTTAATTATTCATATTAATAATTATTAGCTTTAATTATTTTAATTTATAAAAAGTTAAAGGAATTTCATATCAGATATCATAATTAATCAGTTTAATTACTATATTGCAATTTATTCTATTGTCCAAATAATTTATTTTATATATATATATATATATATATATATATATATATATATATAATCATAATTTACAACATAAAACTCTTACAAATTTTAATTATTAAAAATATAATAATAAGAAATAAAATCACCTAAAATATATACAAGCTAAAATATTATATATTAAAAATATTAATATCCATATGTAGCTTGAAAATTTTTTTATTTAAAATATTCACAATAAAAATTGAAAATATTCTATAATTACACAAACAGAGATTTGTGAATTTGTCACATAAGTATATTAAAATTAAATTTGTTTTTATAGGCAAAAAATCAAAATATTATATTAAGCTTTTTATACTTCTAATTTATAAAAATTTTAATATTTTTATTTTCTTTATTTTATGAAATCATGTGAAATTTTTATGATTTAAAATGATAAATAAAATAAATAATTAACATTAATCAAGTCATGTTGTAGGAGATAAATTTAAAATTTTTTCAAATAAATTCATTAACACATACATTCCCATACAAAAGAGATTAGTATTCTATTTTACTTTAGTGCTAGAATTAGGAATAACAATTCCATTATCATCTGCTATTTTATTTTTACAAAATTTTTTATATTTTAATTTTTAATTTTGGTTATTTTAGATGATATTTTAAAATTTTATGCAAGAACGACTATAAAGTGTGCACCATTAGTTTTAACAAATAGAGAATAATTTGTCTTCAATTGAATGAAGCCTTCTAACAATAGACACTATGTGAACTTTGCATTCCACTGTCGTGAGGCCTACTTTAATCCATACAGAGACTTGTTAAGTTTACATACCAACCTCTTATTTCTTGAGTTATTAGATGCAATTTTGTTAATACAAGAATTCCCCCCTAAAGCCGATAACCAAGAGGTAGATCTATGTATTTATCTTCTATTAGATCACTATAAAGGAATGTGTTGTTGACATCTAACTGAGACAAATGCCAATTGTGAATTACTGCTAAGGCAAAGAACATTCTGACAACAGTGTGTTTAGCCACTGGACTAAATGTTTCTTTATAATCAAATCTTACCCTTTGTGTGTAGCCTTTTTTGGCCCTTGTGCACTAAGAAAAGAGGGTTGAATAGGTGGGTAATTTAAACTTTTAGATGAAAAGTTCAAATTAACCAATCCTAAATCTACTTCCCAATTTACCAATTAGGTGTTTCACTAAATTACTAGTGCTTTACAAGCTCACACTTAACTTAGTATTTAAGCTCACATCAAACCTTACAAGGTTTTTCCCAAGGCTTACACTTAAATTTTACACAAGTGTTTTATCAAGGTTAACACTCAAACCTATACAAAAGTTTTTTAAGGCTCACTCTAAAACCTAAAAAAGAGTTTTTTATACAAATCCTCACTCTTAAACTCAAACCCAAGGTGTTTAAAACTCATAACAAACTATGTACACAAAAATAAAAAGTTTAAGTTATAAGAATTAACTTTGCAAGAGATTTGACATAATCAATGGTTATTCTTTTGCATTCAAGTTCATTTGGTAGTGTATTTATAGGATCCACCTACCAAAGAGACGTTACAAAGAAAACTATGCCCAAATCTTTAATGTATGCTAAGCAAATCTAGCATTTAATTCTTATCAGATGAAAGTCGCGGTCAAGACTGAAATTATAGGTCGTGACTCACATTTCACCTTAGATTTTGCTTGTTCATGGTCAAGACCTTCAAATGTGTCTAATGGCTAGTGACTCACATTTCACCTTACATTGTTCCTTTAGAAAACTAATCGTTGGTTCTTTCTAATGGATCTCAAAGGTTGCGATCTCTACTGAAATTTGTGGTTGTTATTTAGGTAGCGCTGAAGAAGCTAGCCGTTATACTCACCGCGAACCAAATTGGAGTTTTGGCTTTCTTATTTTTCTTTAGGTTGCGGTCACAACCAAAATTTTAGTCGCAACTTTTGAATATCTAACAATTCCTTACAAAGTCATGATCACTACTTATAAAGACAAATTTTCATACTTTGAGCTTTTTACTTCTAATCACTTTCATTAACTTTTAATGAGATTTAATGCAATACCTGCAAGATTAACATTTAATATTAATATTAGAATCTTTCAATGTATATTATCAAGATTAAAAGAGAGTATTGACTTAGGTTTGATGAATCTAGTCCAACAACTTTTAGCTATAAGGTGTGCCCTATATCATTCCACAATACATAAGCTTTGTACTTGATTTTATATTCCCACCTGCAACCAATTAAAGTCAGACTAGGTGGTAGTGCTATTATATCCCAAGTCTTTTTCTCAACTGAGGCTTGCAATTCTAAATTCAAGGCACGTAGCCAATGCTAATACCGAACAACTTAGTTAAAAGAGGTAGGCTCAAATGTATATGTGATGCTCATGATGAAATGATGATATTGAGGATGCAAATGAGAAAATTGAGACATTGTTGGATTGGATAAAAAGTACAAGTGTGAGTAGCAAAGGTAGAAGGCTATGGTTGATGCAATTAAGTATGGTAATCCAATCAATATGATGGTGGATTATGAGGTCTTGTACTTCTCCTTAAGGTTAAATCTTGTGTTACATATTTAGGTTTTAGTGAAGAAGGGTTAGGATTGGGTAAATCAACTTGGTGATGAGTTGGGTTTGCAACTGCTAAATGTGTGTGGTCAGGAGAATTGATGAATGATATAGGTAAGGAAGAACTTAGGTTAGAAAAGGCAAGATCAGGATGAAGTGGTGAAGGATCTGAATAAATAGAGGGTGAGAGTATATAGGGTAAATCAAGGGTATTATCATGTGAATGCTCATGCATTGATGATGTGTATTTTTGAAAAGGAAAGACATGATTACAAATGTTACATCTCTAGAAATGAACACACTCTTAAACTTTAGATCATATAGCTTATAACCCTTGATAGCAAATGGGTAACCAAGGAAAATACAGGTTTTAGATCTAGAATCAAATTTCTTTTTGTGTGGTAACAAAACAAAGAGAACCAAAAGACCTGAGATGTGAATATGTTTTAATATTTTATTGAAAATAATGTCATATGGGGTCTTATTATCCAAAACTGATAATGGATTTCTATTAATGAGATAAGTGACGGTAAGAATTGCATCACCTCAAAATTTAGGAAGATTAGCATGAAATAGGAGAGCTCTCACTATTTTAAATATATGTTGATGTTTCCATTCCACTACCTAATTTCGCTAGGGAGTGTAAGGACATAAGCTTTGATGAATGATTCCTTTTGAGGAATAAAAGGTTGGCATTTCAAACTCACATCCATTATCAGTTTGAATGATTTTAATATCTTCTTGAAATTGAGTTTTCACATAGAAATGAAATTGTGAAATGAGTTGGACACTAAACTTTTATGTTTTATTAAGAAAACCAAGTACACCTGGAATAATCATCCACAATACTATGAAAATAGTGATTTCCATATAAATCTGGTTGTGAATATGGACCCCAAATATCCATATGGACTAATTCAAAAATTTCAGTTGTACTAGATACATGTATTGGAAATGGCAATCTTTTCTGTTTAGCTCTAGAACAAGTATAACAAGGTGTAATGTCTGGTTTACTAGATAAATTTGGTAAAATTACAAATCTATTGGCTGACATATCCCCTAATCTATGATGCGACATGACAGAGTCCATAACACCAGCAAAAGAAGATGAAGTTGCAACAACAAGAGAAAGAGGAATTGAAGAAGGAAATTCTTGATTTTGAAAGAAATATAATCCTTGTTGAAGCCTACCCAGTCCAATCATCTTCTAAGAGGTAAGGACCTGGATAAAATAATAATTGGATGAAAAAATGAAAAACAAATCATGAGACAAAACCAACCTACTGGCTGAAATTAGGTTGAATGATAAAGTAGGTACCAGAAGAACATTGTGCAATGTGAGCAAGGGATTAAGCTTTACTGTTCCAATGAGTGTGACAGGAAGCTTTGTACCATTTGGAAATTACACAAAGAAATTAACAACTTCAATGTAAGAATGAAAAAGGGATAGAGAGCCAGCTATATGATCTGTTGCCCCAGTGTCTATTACCCATGATATAGATTTAGGAGATGATTTTGTGAAAATTTATTCAGGATCTAGTACATAAATTTAGAACACCATTCATGATTAAGCGGAAGCAAAATTGCGTACATGTTTGTGCAGTAAATCTGAAAGTGGAAACAAGTTGCATACCTCTTTACGCGTTGGATCCCAAATTGTTTCGCATCATTATTCTGATCACTGAAAATAGAACACTTGGATAATAGGTCAGAAGAGTTGACAAAGGGAGCTAAGTCTTCCTCTCCTTGACCTTCTTACAAGACGGCTACGATGGGTGTAGCAACTAGGGTTTTCAATCATCATGAAGGCAGGAGAGGAGACCTAGCCTATTTATAATAAATTTTAACAGGCTCACCCATCACAGGTCCATGTTAAAATAGACCTACATTGACCGTCTTCCATATCGGCCCACAAAAGGTGTGACAAGCCCATAACTCAATTGATCACATTTTAATTGGGCTTACCCCAAATCAATCAACTATATTATTCAGTCTATTTTATAAATAATTAAAATAGACTCATAATTAATATTAGTCCACATAAAAATTCCAACATTCTCCCACTTGG
>CATIWR010320565.1:0-50573 GCA_949677035.1 Omphalea diandra | reverse complement strand
TCCCTTTTTATAATTTTTTATAGAAATATATATATATATATATATATATATATATATATATATATATATATATATATATATATCTCTCTCTCTCTCTCTCTCTCTCTCTCTCTCTCTGTGGGGGCGTGTGTGTGCGGGTGTGTATATATACATACATTCATGCTTACGTATGCATGTGTGTATTATTGTTTATTATAGATCACCAATTATATATAAGTGTGAAATCCCATAAGTGTAATTAGATTAATAAGTTTAACAGAATATGATTTGAGTATAATGTAATTATTGACATGATTGATATAATGAATAATATTCATAAACTATACCCTCTTGAAAGGAAAAATTATATTAATATTATGTTATTTATTTTATGAGTTTATATATTTTCGCAATCACAGTGAATATGATTGTAAGCGTCATCAATTCGCAAGATTGAGCTTGAACTTGTGAAATCTTACTTGCGGATCCTACATTTTATCAATCATCAGAGGATCGAGAAGATGAGGATCATACATTGGTAGTAACCTCTAAATATGGCTCGTGATTAGGTCAACGGGGGATCCTTTAGGCCAAATGTAAGATTGAAGCCCCACTTTCCAATTTTGATGATCAATAGTGAATCAAAGGGGGATAATACATTAGTATCATCCCTAATAGAATTTTGAGTTGCCACCCGACTTTGGTAAGGACAAAAATCTAGGCAAGGACGAAATTTGAACCTATCTAAGTCAATTTAAAGGCCCAATTCATCTTCACCTTATAAGAAATTGAGTTTGAAAATTGGGTATGGATTAGAGAAGAGGTTAGGTACTCTCAAACTACTTGGATATAGGATTCGACCTTTGAACATCTTTGGCTTACTTTTTTTCATTCTATCCTTGTTGTTAATTAGTCTGGTTCACACCTTAAGCATGTTTTTAGTGTATCTTAATTAAGCATATCATCATCAAGCCAATATGACAACATTAAAAGAGAAGGGACTAAACAATTTCAAATAGGGAGGTCATGCATATCGATCAATCATAATCATGCATAATGAAACTTATCATATCCCTTTCACCACCAATATAAAGAAGACACATGTTAGTTGCGTCTAAAAAAATAAGACAATAAAATAGAAAAAGTAAAATGGAATTTAAGTAAAAGATCTCACCAAATCTCCAAGTTAAAGGGGACCTAATCAAAATCTAAGTACAAAGATAATCATTACTCTAATATCACAAAAGTGCATAAAAGATTATCATTATAACAAGTAAAACATAAGCACATAAACATGAATAATAAAGGATGAAATGATTGTGATATGCAAATGCATATGAAGGATGGTGATGGCTTTAGGAAAATCATCAAATCATCACATGGAGGTCCTAAGATGATTGCATCCTCACTCCATATCGTCTTTAAATGAGCAAAACATCATCATAAACACCACTAACCATATCATGGCTAGGATACCCATATATTTACAAAAAAAAAAACTTTCAAAAAGCCTAAGTATGCATATATGATACCTATATATTCAAAAAATAACTTTCAAAAGGCCAAAAGTATGCATAACACATTAATCATGGAATATAATGAAAAACAAGGTCACGAAGAACTAATCTTTCACCCTAAACTTACTCATGTGAACACCCTCAAATAAATGGAATTCAAGGACAAGCTATAACACTAACCGTGATCCATTTTATGGTGAATATTTCTAATGTATGAATTATGCATTAACTTAAAGCATAGAAGGGTAATGACTCATAAGGTCCTTAAGATAATGAATCTCTCTCTTAATCATAACCATAAAACCTTCAAAATAGAATACTTGTTCAAAAAAAAAAAGAAATCAAGGAAAAAAAAGATGTTTAAAATTCAAAATCAAAGAAAATAAGAGAAAAAGTAAAACATTCTATGGGTTATAATTTCATTTGCTTATGAAATATGGATCATAGGCATCAAGACCTCTCTATATTCTTTCATTAGAGCTCTTTACAAGTCTTAAAAAACCTTGAAAGAAAGAATGAGTCGTATGGAGAAGAGAGTGAAAAACATATTATGATCTTAGTCAAAGTGGGTTGTGTAGACCAACTGGTGCTTTGTACAGCTTACTTAGAGGTTTGTATAGACCACAAACTAGTATGTACAAACTTTTGTGACTGGTTTTTTCAAAATAGAAAAGAAAAAAATAAAAGGAAGAAGGGGGAGGCCACCAATATGCTTTAAGTGTACTTTGATGATTCTTTTGCCCTCAGAGGCACTATTGTTTGATCAATCCTTCAAAAAATGCAATGGTTTGTATGCAAATTTAAATAAAAAAGCTTCGACTACCTTAGATATTTGTATTAATGAATTAAGATTTTATATTTTACGTGTTTAGTGTGTTTGAATAGAGATCTTGATGGAGTAACACTAAAGTTTCCTAGCCTCTCTCCTCCTTTCAAATAAGGGGGCATTTATAGATGATGAAAGAGTATGCCAGAGCTACAATAGCTCTAGTTTCATTATATTCTTAATCCATAATAGACAAGAGCTAAGAATATTATGGAATTAGGGTTTCATAATGGTTTACATAGCCAAAAGGTTAGTTGTATAACCTACTACATTGACTATACAACTATGGGCTTTATAAGGGAAAAAGTTCTAAAATGTTTTGTTGGCTAAGATTTTATACTTATCTAGATAGACAAATAGATGGTTGTATGTGACTTGACTGTACAAAACATTTAAACAATTGCTAGTAGTTTTGGGTTTTAGGCATTGGCGGGCTTGAATTTGGTTTATGGCTTGATTTAAGGCTTCTCAAGGCCTTTGTTCTTCTGCCTATGTAACTTACTTTTGCATTTTAGGCATAATTCTAACAATTTTCATCATCAGGATTGCATCCTAAGGCCTAAAATCTGATTCTCATAGTTTGCCCTTACTTCGTAGGGCTTAAAAAATGACATTTTAGAAATGACCATTTGAATAAGAGTCAACAAAGTAATGAAGAAATGTAATAATCAGAAATGATACTAAAGGATATAATTCTTTAGCAGCTTCTTGAGCAAGTATTAAAATGTGTTCTAGTAGGTATTAATGTGTTTGTATATGTTTTTGGCAGCTCTTAAGGAGGTTTTAGGTGTTTGTGCAACTTTCTAGTAGGTACTAAGGTTCTTAGCAGCTTCTAGCAGGTCTTAAGTTTGTTTTGACAAATCTTTAGTAAGTACAAGTGTGTTTTATATACTTACAAAGATTTTTTTAGCAAGTATTAGTCTTTCTAGTAGCTTTCTAGTAGGTATTAGGGATCTTAGCAACTTTTTAGCAGGTACTAAGTTTTTTTTTTACAGCTCTTTAGTGGTACTAAAGTGTTTTATATGCTTATAGTAGCCTTCTTACAGTTATTGATGTTCTAGAATTTGCTTGAAGTGTCCCAACCTTTTTAGTAAAGAAATCTAGTTCAGGAGTCATCTTTGAGATAATTCCATGTCATGATTTCACTTTTGGCAACCTGAGGAGTAATAATTGATCTTTTGGCATCTTAGGAATGAATTTATGTTATTATAGCCCTTCTGGCTATCTTGGAGATACACTCATGCTGGAGTAGCTACTCTAGATTCGACTTTATCGAACTTGTCTTTAGTTAGGGATAACTTTTAAAATATGGATTTCATTTTGGAGGTTTTTTTGTTGTCCTAAGAAGGGTTAATTCTACCATTTTAAAGGTAATTTGGTAATTTATTAGATAATTTCAAGGTTAGAATTGCCTTTCTTAAGCTTTGGTAATGCTGAAGTGTAGTTTTATCATTTTTACCATGGGCCTTCTTTTCCTTTCTTTTTCTCCTCTACCACTCTTTAGTGGCATGTACAAACATATGGCTTGTTGTCTAGACAACTTGACCACACCTCATATGTAGAATGAAAAGGCCATGAAATTATCTAACACGAATGGGTATTAGTAGTCTACATAGACCACCTCTCTTATATAAGGGCTACAGTCAGCCCTAAAGCTCATTTGTGTCATTCTTCGCCATCTTTCTACTTTCTCTTACTATAGTTTTCTTTATATTTTATGCTTTTTAAGATTTCTTTTGCTTACAGAGTTTTGCAATGATGAAATTTGATGAACCCATGTTTGATGTTGTCGCCCACTTCCCTAAGGTTGAGGTTGCTATCTATGATGTTTTAAGGCAATTGAAGGCTCCTTAGGGCTTTCCCTCGATTTCTCCTTTGGAACAAAGAATGTCGAAGATTGTGCTGAAGCGTTTTGAGGCATGTTATAATGCCTCGATGATCTACGACCTGTATTACCACTTAGTTGACACAACTTATAGCATGGTAGGTCTCATCTCCTTATTATTTGAGTTTTTATTTATATTATCATTTTATTCATTTTTTATTTTCAACACTTTAAATCTTAGGTATTGTTTCAAAATTGCCTTCTGCATGCAAACACTAGAACAACTTTAAAAATATTTAAAACTACTCACAAGACACTTACCCTTTAAATTTTAGAATTTTTATTTTGCTATTTAATTATTTCCTACCCCAATTTACGTGCTTTTATTTATTTCTAGAGATTTGTGTGAACAATTATCAAAATTAATTTATAAGATAACCATACAAATTAAGGCACATACCTTCACTTTATAATAATCAATTTATTATCCTGATTTATTATTTTGCAAATTTTATATCAAGCTTAAACCGAATTGTGTTGATTTTGTGAACCCTGTGTGCTCAATTACTGAATTCAGAGTCCTTGTGAAATTTTTTAGAGAAAATTAATTTTTATAATTTTTTGTGAAATTTCACAAGTTTTTCCTTATCATGCTCAACTCTAATTTATTTTTGCTTTCCAATTTTTCTTGCATTTTATAAATACTTCGAGCGAAAAGATGTAGACTATGATTTTTGTTACTCATAAAGTTGCATATCTCACATTCCTGAGATTGTTGATATGATTTTTGGTCCTGTACTAACAAACTCTAATAATCATTACTTTTTGACTTGTGTGCATGTTTATAACCTTCCTTATTGCTTGAATTCTGGCCTGTCTTATTGTGCTAATTTTTGTTTTTCTCTTTTAGCATCTTTGTAAGAATTTAATTGTCTTTTACTACTTGTAGGATGATGTCTCCTTTAGTAAGAGAGGCAAATTTATTACCTCAGTTGGAGGTTGGCTCAGGGAGTAGTCAAGCCATGTCGTTGCTTAGATATAAAAGACTAGCCTCTTGTCATTCCTGTGGACGCTTTTAGATATAGCTCCATGGAGCGATTATATCGTGATGTAAGTGCTTACCGAGCTATAGATGGATACCACTCACACCTTCCACCTACTATACTTTCATTTTATTGATTTGAATCTTTATTCCCATTGACGCAAGCATCGACCACCCGATATTGCAAAGGGATTATGTATACCAACTGTTGTGTTGTAGGAAACTTGGGTTGCACAACTATGAATAATGGTTGTATAGCCTAAGAAAAAAGTTGTATAACCTACCAACAAGGCTATACAACCCTTGTCTTTTAGGGAATGAAAATAGAAAATGAGAAAGAAAATGAGAGAGGAGAAAAGGAAAAAGAGATTTTGGATATGTCTTAGTGATATCATTACCTTTAGAAGTACAACAATAAATCCAATATCCTCAAAAAAATGTTATTTAAAAGGCATAAATGTAAAGATAAAAGCCTAGTTTTACCTTAAAGAGGATGGGGTTGGGTTAGGGTTTAGGTTTTTTATGTTTAAGGGTGTTTGAGGGTTAATTTCCATATAGGGACTTTAGGGTTGTCCAAACCTGCCCTCTCTCTTTAAATGATGGGGGTATTTATAGGTGTGAGATGACTACACAGTGCCAAGAATAAGCTTAGATGCATAGTGGACGCATCTAATCACATAAAAAAGGGTGAATCTTTTAGAAGTAGGGTTTGCATATGGGCTATACAGCCAATATCAGACATACATCCCAGTGTCAAGTTTGTATAGCCTTAGGGTTAATGAAGAGACTAGTTATAGAAGTTTCTATGAGTTAGGGTTTTAGGAAAGTTGTACACCTTATTGTAAATTGTACAACCTTGTATTAAGGGTTGTACAACCCACCAAACCTAACTGGTAGCCTTAGACTAGGCTTAGGTTGGGTCTTTGAGCTTAGTTTTTAGACTTAGTCTTTGGCTATTCCAAGGTTTTTAGGGCCTTTCATCTCTTTCTTGATAATTCCCTTTGCATTTGGGGAATGAAATCAATGACTTTCATCATTGGGCTTGCATCTTAAGACCTAAAATATGATGCTTATAGTTTGCCCTCTGCTTTGTAAGGCTTGGAAAATAACATTCGGTAAATGATGTTGGACAAGACATAATAAAGCAAAGTATAAAATGTAAATATTAGTAAGGACACCCAATGATACAATTCCCTTAGCGACTTCTTGAACAAGTGTTAAGGTTCTTAGCAACCCTCTAGTAATTATCAAGCTTTCTAGTAGCCTTTTAACAAGTACCAAGGTTGATTATCTTCTTCTAGCAGCCTTTGAAAAAGTACTGGGGTTCCTTTTTAGTAGCCCTCGAGCATATACTAAGTTCTCTAGTAGTCTCCTAACAAGTTCCAAGGTTTATCATCTTCTTCCAGTAGTCCTCGATCAAGTATTGGAGTTTTTTCTTAGCAACACTTAAATAAATACTAAGCTTTCTAATAGTCTTTTAGTTATTTCCAAGGTTGATTATCTTCTTTCAACAACTTTATAGTAAGTATTGAAGTAGTTTTGATATCCTTCTAAAAAATACTAGGTGTTTTAACAACTTTTCATAAATGCTTTAGTCTTTTTGATGGGTGATTCTAATTCAGGGATTCCCTTTGGGTGGTCTTTATGTCATTTGGGCCCTTTTGGCATTGATAAGAAATTGAATCCATATCCTTGTAGCCCTTCTAGATATCTTGTGGTCTGTTCTTTTCTTAGGGTGATGGGTATGGGCCCAAACTATAGAGGTACTTCCTTGCATTTTACTATTTTTGAGAGAAATTTTTTACTTTTGGAAGTACTCATGAGACCCTAAAGGGTTGGCTTTGTCATTAAAAGTCATTTTAGTGGCCTAATTTGAATCAAGAACTCTAAGATATTCCTTAGGTGTTTTAAAAGTAGTAGGGTATTTTGCTTATTTGGGTGCTTTGGGGACATTTGAAGAGTTATAGGCATTTAGATAATGTTAGTTGTAATTAGGCTTGAAGAGTGGCTAGGGGTTTTCTGGTAATTTGGCTATAATTACACTTGAAGAGGAACTAAAGGTATTCGGGTAATTTAGTTGTAATTGGGATTGAAAAGGAGATAGGGGTATTACGATGATTTAGCTTGTAGGATGTTTCGGTAATTAGGCCATAAAAGGGAGTTAGGCCTTCCAAGCCTAGCTTGGGCTAGCTTGGCCCATTAGGGTTGTATAGCCTAGGGCCATTGTAAACCCCTTGAAAATGACATGCCCTCATTCCTATCATTCTTTCTATCTCATTAAGCTTTTTCTCTCTCTCTGCTTTAAGATTAGCTTTTACGCAACCTTAGCTTTTCCTAACGAGCGACATGGCTGAGTTTCCTAACAACGAGATGTTTGACAGACAAGAGGAATTTCCTAACGAGGGTCTTTTGAATCTTGACGCCCTCGAGCAGCTACAATCTTGATGGGGATTCAAGTGGGTGAGTTCGTTGAAGAATGTGACGACGAATATGATTCCACCTAGCTACCCTCCAGCGGACGACACACCGACGTTCTACAATATGTACTATCATCTAGCAGTAGCTATCTTGGGATTGGTAGGTATCATTGTTTTCTTTTTCTTCTATTTTATTTTTATTTTTTGTGCACTTTATCATTATAGGTTTTAGACACTGCTCTTGAATTACTTTCTGCCTATGAACATTTGGTTAGCTCATAAAATATCTAAGAAGAATTTATAGGACTTACCCCTTATTTTCAGTGAAACTTATTTTTCATCTACCAGCTTGGTTGATTGTCTCGATTTTCGTGATTTAGGCTTTTCTCTTTAACCGACACAAGGAAATAATTGAAATTAATTTATTGAATAATTCATGAATAATAAGGGTACATACCTAAGCGATAATCGATTATTTTTACGAATTTGTTTATCTTACAGGATTTTGTTCTTGAAAAATATATATTTTTTAGGATGAACAATAGGGTTCGCTCCTCTTTTGTCCTTGAATTATGTATATGCATGTTTATTTTATGATATTCTTCTTTCCTCTTTGTAAGGGATTGTCTCTTTCCAGAAAGGAGGTGACTCTAATGGTCCTATTGGGGCATGAGGTTGTATGTTGCACCCTCGAGTCTTGACTTGTTTGGATAGAGATCTCGACTTTTATATGGATGCTTCTTGATGAGAATTTAAGGATCGATCTATCTATGGTGCACACACTGGTGGAGTGATGGATGGACACAACCCACACTTTCACGTGCGTCTGGTTGGAGAGATTACAATCACCCACGGAGACTTCATTTCTTGATTGGGTTAGGGTTCATAGGCATTCCCTTACCCACTGACTTTAGCATGCATCATCCATTTCTCTAGTGAGATTATTTATGGAGAGTCCTTGGTTGCGTTCCCTTATTAAGAGGGAGTAGGACTATGACAAGGTTAAGCATTCAAATTGGCTCTCCCATTGTTACCGACAATAGTCCTGATGAAGTGGTTGACCAGTATGTACGCTAATACTTATTATACGACTTGTCGAGATCTGTGTTCTCTAATACTTCTAGGGGGGTGGTGCTATGTTTAGTGCTAGTGTTAGAGGATCTAGGCTAATTGCACCACTTTGATTGGGGATCTTCGGTATTAGCATATCTCTACCATTATCTTGATCGATGCTTCTAAGGTTAGGCTACATGTGTGGTGCCTGAAAGGTCTTAATTATGAGTATTACTTATCCCCTTTGTCCTTTTATTCCTTAGCCTAGCTTCATTATTTAGGATCTCATGTCATTACTTAATAATGGGCATGGGCCATCGAGCTGGGCTTATTGCAAGGATTGGATCCTAAGTACAACATGGTGGGTGGCTATCCTCACTTTACATGATGAAGTGTAGTAAGCTATAAGGAGTCTCTCATGACTACTAGGTGTGCTCACCTGAACACACTTGCTTTGGATTAAGTATTTCTCCTGCATTGACATCATTATATTAGTTGTGATCACATATCATATTACCTAGAAATATACTTACAGTGGTTTGGTGTTTTAGTTGTAGCGAAGCCACGACTAGAGAGGCCCCATGGCAACATATGCGTTGGAAGTGGAAGAGGCTTAAGTCATCTTCTATGATTGCCAACTGATGGTAGGGCCTTCCATATGGGAGTGGTACCTAGAGGAACACATATTCCATTAGTACGAGGGCCTAGATGAATGGCCTATCCCACAACATTCACTACTAGCTTGTTTTAGGTGAGGGAATTGGTAGGTGTGAATCTCACCGCAACTTTGTGGTATGTGGTAATGGAGGAGCTATCTTTTGCAAGTGTTTGTTATAAGTCTTGGATGATCGTTGTGCTCATGGGGAGCCTCCTTTTGTCTGATATGGCTATTTATGCATTCCCTTGCTATGAGCCCGATGGGGGATTTGCCCTACAACATACCAATCGGGGCATGATCGATTAATTGACTCGAAGGCTTGCTGCTTCTACTTTTATGTCTGGCTTTGCTATTATTCAGGGTCACAAGCGAGCCCATTGATCTACTTTAGGAGGCACGAAGCCTGTGATGGTGGATAACTTGGCCTTCATACTGGACAACTTGGTGGAGTCTTACATGGCTTTGTTGACTGGGTGAATGATGTCCTTGCAAATCACCTAGTATGTACTTTTATCTCTTTGTATTTATTGTGCCTTAATTAGATTGTGAATTATACTTCTAATGTCATTTTTCTTCTTATAGATCCCTCTTGTCTAGGCAAAGGCCATGGTGGACCTGATCATCGCACTAAAGAGGATCGTAACACAACAAACGCATTCTATGCAAGTTAGTAAAACAAAAGCAAAACAATATATGTATGCATGTTTATGGTTTTTTTTTTGTGTCTTTTATGCTCTAAACAATCTTAACCCTCATGTTTCATGCAGGAGATGATCTAACATCAAATTGCAAGACTCGAAAAAAGGATTAATATGTAGCAGAGCTGGAGATAGAGATTAAGCATTTAGCCTAAGCGGCTAGAAAACATGGATACATGGACACATATGGTGAGGTTGAGGGTTTTGAAGCAATCCCCTCTAGGAGCAGAGGCAACTGAGCCCCTTAAGACCTACCCCTTTAGTTGTTTAAGATATTTTTTCTTTCTTCACTTCCTTGTAGTACAATACATTTGGTATTATTGGTGTAATTATAAAGTTTGTTAAGCATTTTGAAAGCCTTTTCTTTTAGATGCTTACTTAGGATATGTTAAGGCAAACTGAGGTGACATGGGCTCCAATTCTGATTAAATTTTGACATGGATATTCTTTTATCCTGCAATATAGAAATATTATTTTCTTCTCCTGATTGTGCATCTCAAAACACATGTTGCTATCTTTGTACAGTTTGTTTTCATTGACTGAGGGTCGTACAACACAACTTAAGTGTTGTACAATCTTGGTCTGGGGTTGTACAACCCATAGGTCTAGCCTCTTATTATAAAAGCTCATTTTGAACCCTCTTTCTTCATTTACTTCTTCTAATTCGCCACATATGGTAAGAACTTTTTGAGATCTCTTCCACCCTAAGTCTGGTCTAATCTATCATTGACGAGTCTTTCTACTCTTTATTACCTCTTTAATATTCATCTCGACTTTAATTTTTTGCAGGTAGCTTGTGACTTATAGGACTCTACTACCTATATGTAGAAATCTATCCTTTGTTAGAGGAATTTAGTGGTATTATCGACTGTCGTGTCACTATTTCAGACTGAGTTGCGCTGCCTTAATTGGATTACACACTTGTTAGGAGGATGGTAGAACTGTTTGACCTATAGTATGAAGAGGTACCCAGGTACACATTAAGTCAGGAGAAGATTCTCATGACCCCTTTTATGACTTTTTCCCTTTCTAGGGGCCATTCTAGAGTAGCTCAGGCTTGTTTTACAATAATCATTATGATGTGCAATTACCTATTAAGGAGGGATGACAATGAGATTGACTTATAGATCCTACCTCTCTTAGAGGAGCAGAGTCAGGGCTGGATTCCCGTACCTACTATCTTAGGTAAGACCATCGTGGGGCTCAATAGATGGCTTTGTGTGTGAGCCATTCTTTTACAACGAGCCTATTGTTGCTTTAGGTATAAAATCTTATTGTAGCCATTTTCTTTCCCCTTTTAACTTTTTTTTTTTATTTTTTATTGCTCTAACTTTTACCTAGATCTCCTTTACGGGTTTTTAATCTAGTGGGCTACTCAATTTTGCTTAGGCTACCCTTTTGGGTTTTCATCCTAATGAGCATATTTATTTTTCTCTTATTTTTTCTCTTTTTCTTTTTCTTTTTAGATATGGTTGTAACAGAGTGAGACTATTAGCTACCTTAACCATAAACATAAGGCTTAATTATCTATAATATCACTCAAATTGTCATCTGGGTAGACCAGCCATCACGAGGGCCGAATGGGCTGAGTGGATGCCCCATATTACCTTTATCAACGTCTATTGGTGCTATCCCTGGTAGAACTTATCGCATGTTACCCTGAGGACTTATGACAATTGTGTCATTCTTCCTGCCTTGGTTTTAGGCACATTCTGTGATTTGGCATGTATACGCTGCTAGTTCAATGTTCCCTAGTTCGAGGTACAGTTCCTTCCTTTTTTTGTCGAGGGCCCTCTGACTTAATGATTCTTAGATAGAGTTGAGGTCACTTGGATTAGTCGTTATATCTATGACTTCTATACTTGTCAAGACCCTTAGCTTGATGATGATGTAAACTACATGTAATGGCAGTGTGACCATTAGATATTAGGCATCACAATAGCTGATAGCAAATAATGATCATTTATGAAAGAAAAACTGCTTGATATTTAATTCTAGTTCAAGGACATCTATGACTGAATTAACTTTAATTATGCAAATACATTTTCTGTTTGATGTTATGCTTAACATAAACCATTTACATTTTGCACGTTACACATTAATTAAACACATGACTTCTGCTTTTAACATTGACATACTAGATTATCTAGTTATCTTGCTCAATTAGTGAGATATTTTCACTTTTCTCATTCTTCAAACAAAATACTTGTTTAGTTGGTCTAAATTTACTAGCTCGGTGAATTCATTCCCCTCCATATTTGCTTATTTCACCGTGCCACCTGAGTATATTTGTTTGACCGTATAAGGGCCTTTCCAATTTGGCTTGAACTTTCTCTGAAGATCTTGAGTCTGCGGTTGGATTGCCTTCAGCACCAAATCACCGATTCTTACCACGCCATTTGGGCTTGATATGACTGGATGTGGTAGACGGTCTTTAATCTCTTCTCATGTCATAGGGCTTACTATTCAAACCTACATCTTTCCTGTTAGTACTCAGGGATGTCAAAATCCAACAACACCTGTATGGATTTTACCTCTACTTCAATTAGCAGTACTGCCTCCACTCCATGCACCAGATAGTATGATGTCATCCTAGTCGATACTCTTGCTATAGTTCGATAACCCTATAAGGCAAGTGGCAACTTCTTAGACCAATCCTTGTACATTTTAACCATATTGGCAAGGTTGTTTTTAACATTCTTATTTGTCACTTCCATTCCAATTATCCTGTAATCTATAAGGTGATGATCTATGGTGGATTGCCCCGTATTTTCTCAACATGTCCTTGACTTCTACTTGGAAATGAACACCATTATCCATAGCAATATGGTGCAGCACGTCATAGCGAAAGATAAGGTTCTTATTAATAAATCATGTATCTATTTTGCCTCTAGCTTATGAAAGGCTTCAGCCTCTACCCACTTCAGAAAGTAATCCACTGCTACCATAATATACCTGTGTCCCCTTACAGGCATTGATTTGATTTCTTCGATCTTATCGATGCTCTATGCTACAAATGGCCATGGTAAGGTCAAATTCTGTAGCTCTGTTGACAATAAATGATGAGGCTACAGTGAATCTGGAATTTGCGGTAACTTCAAACCTTCTAAATAAAGTCATGCTCTAATATAGTCTAGTAATATCCTAATCTCAAAATTTTCTTTGCCAACACTTTCCCGTTCATGTGGAGATCGGGGACTCCCACATGCACCACCTCTATAACTTTGTCATCTTCCAAATATCTTTATGTATCAAAAGACCAATGGGGATTTTTCCATTAACACTTGTATTACTCCTATGTCCACATAACACAATGTTTCAAATCGGAGTGTAATGAATGGCTTCATAGGCATCAGTTTAGGACAATCTTAAATATAGACTAGAGTGGCTAAGGCATCGACCATTGTATTTTCTTCTTTTGGCAGATGATGAAATATGACTCTTTGAATGTTCTGCATCAGCCTTTTCACATGTTATAGGTATGGGACCATACGTCCCTTATTCCTTGATGAATGTTATCTTTATCTTATTTATGACGACCATGAGATTTTGGTTGTATTTAGAGACCCATCCATGAATGAATACATAACATACACATTGCAACCCTCTCAACTAATACATTAATATGTGGCAAAGGGAAATCATCCTTTATGCATGCTTTGTTCAGATCTTTATAATCAACACACATCCTTACTCTTTCAACCTTCTTTGGTACTGGTACTATGTTAACTAACCATTTTGGGTAGTCTACCCCCTTCAAAAACTTGGCATTCAACTGTTGTGCTACTTCTTCCTTAAATGACTAGGCCCACTCATGTCTCATCCTTCATAGTTTTTATTTCATTGACCTCATGTATGGGTAGGTTGAAGTTCTGTGTTTCGCAATTCGCCTATCAACCCCGGACATGTCTTCATATATTGAAGTAAAAACGTTTTAATATTTCTTAAGTAACTACTCAAACTTCATTTGCTCTTCTATCATGATGTCCCTAACAATGAGCAAGATTTTCAAATTTTCCTATGTGGCAAGATTAAATGCAATGGTATGCGTAAAATTAATGTCAAATATGCTCATGAAATGATGCATGCCATGCACACAACCATCAGGAAACACATCATACAAGTAAGCAAACTTATCATTCATTGCCTTAAACTTATCAAGAAATACATCATCGTCCTAAAAAAGACTAGAAACAAGAACATCGGTAGTGGAAATAAAGTCCTCTTCATCTGGTTGGTTAGTTAGAGTCTCATTGGCATAAGCCTTTTCCTCTATTGTACCCTTTGTTTCATCAGTTAGACCTTTGAGATCAATATTTTGCACTGTATCTGTCTCTTCGCCTTTATTTGCACTAGTGATAACCTTGAAAACTTCCTCAAGACTTTGCTTCATTCTATCATCCCCTAGCTCAATCTTCAGAAATGTCTAAAGTGTTACACTATCTACCTTCATATGTTCAATTTTAGTTATAAAGTTCTTTATTTTCTTTCCACTTACTTCTTCAATGGAGTTCACAATCATTCTCTCAATATCCTTCAATGTTATCCCAGCGTAAGCAACTTCAATGAACTTACATGATCCGGTGTATTCCTATTTTGGCTCTATGTAGGGTGCACTCTGTTTTGTCAAGTTAGACCCCTACCTTGTATGGTCTTCCTCAGTGACCCAAAAGTCTTGTTCTAGCATATATTGCTCCCCCTGTTCATTAGTGATCTTTTCCTTATCCTTCCATGGCCATGTAGACTGAGGACCATAGAGAACCACAAACTGACTTGATGTTTGATCATCTTTTGTCTCTACAATCTACTTCCCTTTCTTTTTTCTCTTCTTCCTATCCTCTTCTTCAAATGAGTCTTGGTAACTTCGATATCCTAACTTACCAACATCTAGCTGGATGAAAGCCTTTACAAGTTCATCTAGATCTTTCGTGTATTAGTTTTTCCTTTTTAATTATCTCTAGCTCGAACTTCTTAGTAACCTCCCCTTCTTTCATAAAGAAATTAGATAACGGCCTACACGAGTCCTTTACTCTTAGTTTTGATTTCTTACCATAATACCCCAACCATTTCCTTGCAGTATGTGAGGGGATCTCTAAAATTTTGGTATGCTAGTAGAATTCTTCCCTAACCCTTGTGCTGAAAGAAAGTTCATATTTTTCATTCCCCATCACCTTCGGATCAACCTATTTATCTATAACTATGGCAACTTGAAACCTTTGGAGATATTAAGCAACAATGTTTAAAGTTGACACAATTTCACCCATCTCAGAACAAATGGTGATGATTTCCCCTTTGTAAGGAATCTTAACATTCTATTGAATAGTGGAAGGCATACCACCCAGGGATGATACCATGGTCTTTTTAGCAACGACAAGAAAGTGATTTGAATGTCTAGGACTGCGAACTCTACCATAGTCATGACTACTCCTATTTTTACCATGGTCTTGAACATACCTGCATTTGGCCTTCTACTATCATCATAGGCCTGAAAGACACTATCAGAAGTCTTTAAATCCTTCTTAGACTAACTAAACATATGCAAAAACTTAGTTGGGCAAATGTTAATCCCAAATCGATCATCAACCATTACACATGGCGTGCATCTCCCCTTTACCTTAGTTTGGATGAACAAGGCCAAGTTGTGATCCCTTTTGTCTGATGGCAGATCCTCATCTTAAAAAGTGATTTTTTGCTTTATGAGTCACCAATGTGACAACATCCTTTGTAGTAGCTTCACTGGAAATGATTAAGCCTAATAAAGCTTCTACCATAGCTTTCTTATGTTCCTGAGAGGTGATAACAACTCCCACACATTGATCTATATTGGTGTCTTTTTAAGTTATTTTATATTGGGATTGTCGTCCTCCTTTTCCTTTATAATTGGTTTATTTAACTTTTTCTCATCCCTTATTTCCTTAGGAATTTATCTCTCAGGATAGTACTTTTCGCTATGTGTCACATGGCTCACGTGCTTACTCTCTTTCTCTTTATTACACTTCTCCTATAGCTAGATCATTTCCCTTATTCACACCTCTTCGATCACCTCATTTGAACTTTCCCAAGGATTAGTAGTATAAACAACTAGAGCCTCCCCTATAATCTCCTTAATAATAGTAATAACAACTTCCTCAAAAACTTTAAAATCTATCATGAATGTCCCCTGACTTAGGGGAGGAATATTACGATAGTTTGAAAGAGGGTTCCCTAAAATGCTAGGCCTTTCGAGGTTTGGTGGAACTATTATCATGTTGTCGATCTTGGATTTCATGCCTCAATCTATAGCAATCATCGGTATTATAACCATCTCATTGATGAAAAACATAATAAGCATTGGTGTCATATCCTCTAGGTAGTGGATTAGGCCACGGTCTCAGTGCTAAAGGCTTCAGCGCTCCCCTCTTTTACAATCTTTCAAATGCCTTAGACAGAGGCATTTCCCAATTTGTAAACTGTCGCAGCGCTCTCACTATGTTAACATCAATTATTTTGTTCCCCTCGATCTAAGGCTGAGATGGGGCACCTCTCCTTCCCTCCATATTGTCTTCTTATCTTGTATTTTAACTCTTTAGCCTGCAAACACACCTCTTAGAGGTCTTCAGAGTTCCTTAACAACATTCCTTTGATTTTGGTGTCAATACCAGTCAAAGCCCCTTTTATAATCATTTTGACCTATTCTCTCTCTGTAGGCCTTGTGGTTGCCTTTAAAACCATTTTCTTCCATCTTCGAGTGTAGTTATTGAAGCTCACACCAGCCTTTTACTTTAAGCACACTAAATCTTATAGTGTGAACTTTAGATATGAATTACATGCATAATGTTTCTCAAAAGCTTTGACTAACTCCTTCTAATCTTTCCTAACAGTCTTTAGTTGATTGAAGTACCATGTTTTAGTGGGCCATTCCAATGACAATTCAAAAAGCTCCAACATAGTCACCATCAGGACCCCAAATGCCTTTATAATTAACACATATTAATGGACATGGTTCGTTGCATTTTGAGTTCTTGTAAACTTAGGCAGCTTAGGCATGCAAAAATTAGCCAAGTAGTTTCTGAGGTTTGCGAGCAAGTAATTCCTCAATGTCTATTCCCTTTTCCAAATCTTCAGCACCTACGACCTTCTGTATTTTTTCCAACTGCTAGGAAAGTCATAAAATTGAATGCTTTCCTTTGCACTTTTTGAGGGTTTGTCTAAAATGGTGTTGTACTTCCTACCTCCTTAGCAATATTGCTTTCATGCTATTATTTCATCCCAAACAAATCATCGTCAATGACCATAGTTTTGGGTGCTTCCATTGGTGTTTTTCCTTTTGTCAGTTCGATTGGCAGAAGCCTTTTCTTTCTTTAGAATTTCTTTAGCATGCTTATTTACCTCTTCAACAATCCTATTTTCCATTTTGTGATTGAAATCAACCATCATCTTCTCCATGATCTTTAATAGTATGGTTCGCTCCATGATTGGGTCGAGTTTCTGGCTTGGACTAGGAGTCTTGCTTTTCTTAATAAGTCAATTTCTCCTTCTCTTCCATAAGGGTTTAAATGGAGCTATGATGGATGCAAGATAAGGGTTATCAGTATGATGCATGAATAGGTAATCGATGCATGTATGCATGTCATTCATAAATCAATTTGCATAAAATCCTTTCAATCTTATTTCTCCCATACACGAGGTTTAGTGGCTCTTTCCCAGGTGGGGTGTCATTTTCATACCATTATAGAGTAAAGAATGAGTAGGGTCACCTCAGACCGGATGGCGTTAAAGCCTCTAAAGAACATATACATAAAGGTGTTAAAAGAAGAACTTTTTACGTTACGTTAAGAAATATGTACAAGTTAAAGAAATCAATCCCTTTAAGTGGGAGGGAAGTACGTAAAAAAGTATTTACATGGCAGGAAAAGGGAAATACATAAGTATTTACATATGGGGGATAATTACATCAAAGGAGTAGGGTTACATTCAAGCTTACATTTAGAATATAGAGTCATATCATTCGAAGACTCTTACTTGCCTTTGAAAAATGCAATCAAATAGGGGTACCATATTCTAAGGCAGTATTGGCTCCTACATGTGCCTAGCAATTGAAAGGTTTGTTGGCATTGATGGCTCCCATAAGCATGATGGGTAATTATCATGATTTTCTTTTTGACATACCTAAAGGTATTAGGCTCATAAGTGATAAATCCTTCTCCAATCTCTTAAGCCCGAATGGAGCTTAAGTCTCCAGTTTAGAGAACCATCAGTTTATCTAAGGGCACCTAGTGCTCTTAATGAAATGTAAAGGCTACATGAATGCAAAAGGACTACTCAATATTAAAAATATTAAAAGTGAACCAAAGATTAAATGCGAAGTCAATTTTAGTTCTCTAGTGGAGTCGCCATTGTAAGCGCCTGTGGTTTCACTCAAACTAGTGAAATCTTACTTGCGACTCCATCCTTTTATCGATCATCGAGGGATCGAGAGGACATAGGGTCATACATTAGAAATAACACCTAATCATCACATGGGATTGGACCAATAAGGGTCCTTTCGGGCCTTGCGAAATTTCATAGCCCTTAGTCCAAAATGGTGGTTGGGGGACTAAAAGTGGGATAATGCGTTGGTACTACAGCTAGGGAATGCAAAGTAACCACCCGACTTTGGTCAAAACAAGAATTCGGGAAGGCAAAATTTGAACATAACTTAAGTCAATTAGTAGTCCCATTTCATCTTCACCCCATCAGAGATTGAGTTCAAAAATTGGGTATGACTTGGAGAAGAGGTTAGACACTCCTAAATCACCTAGATATTGAGATCCGACCTTCAAGCATATTTGGTTCACTTTTAACATTTTAGTCGAGTTATTGATTAATCCCATTATCATCTTTAAGCATGCATTTAAATGCGTCAATTCAACAAACCAAGTCATAAACTCAGAAAGGGAGAGGGATCATGCATTAGGGTATAATGTCTTCACATGCATTATCATCCATTCACACACATAATCATCAATAATGGGGAAGGGATCATGTGACATAGCATAGGATTTCACATGCATTGTCATCCATCCACATTAAGTGTAACCATGCATATATAATCCTTATAGAAAAGAAAAGTGGTTAAGATGAAGTTTGTGGTCCAATCCCAAGTAACCACCTATTTGCAAAAGAAGAAATAAGTTAGCAATGGGTCAAGTTAAGAATAAACAAGTAAAGAGAACATAAAAGATATAAGGTATTCACCATACCATAATTCCATAGTCAAGATACCTAACATGTGACTAAGTCCATGGTCATCACATTTTACCATTACAAACTAAAATATACAACTTGCAACACATATGTACAAATGTATGAATCATGGATAAAAGAAAGGGAATGAATACATACACATAATGTTAAGCATTTGTTGGGCATTAGATAGCTTAGAGGCCAAGATTTACCTAAATAAGGTCCTAAGGTTTTTGAACCCTCCCTTACTTGCTCATAAAGAGCTAGAACATTTAAGGCAAAACCTAACATGGCAAAAGTTAAAATGCCCACATCAAACTAGGAAATCAAAGAATAAAAAATACTATTCACATAACTAGAACATGAACTCCAACCTCCTAAAGGCTTTCAAGGTCAAGGGAACCTCAAGCTCCTCAGTTGATTATTATCCCTCAGTATCTAGAACAGGAACAAACATGATTTCAACACAAAGGAAAAGGAAGAAAATAAAATCATTTAAACTCCATTTTTAGAGTGAATAGGGGCCTTAAGTCATCAAACCTCACCCAATTATGTCATTAGAGTCATCAAATATTCTAAAAGATATCCCAAAAGTAAGAAATTTGAAAGAAAAAGGAAGAAGGTTTTTCACTGTGTTGTAAGGAACTTGAGTTGTACAATCACAAGTAAGGGATGTATAGTCATGAATAAGGGTTGTACAACCTATCAACAAGGTTGTACAATTCTCATTTTCTAAGTTGTGAAAACATAAAATGAGAAAGAAAGGGAAAAGGAGATTATGAGTATGTCTTTGTAATATCCTTACCCTTAGAAGCAGAATAATAAATTCAATATCCTCTATAAATGTTATGGAAATGCAAAAATGTAAAGATAAAGGTTTAGTTCTACTATCAAAAGGATGAGGTTGGGCTAAGGTTTATGTTTTCTATGTTCGGGGGTGTTAGAGGGGTAATTTTTATAAAGCGACTTTAGGATTGTCCAAGCCTCCCCTCCCTCTTCAAATGAATGGGTGTTTATAAGTGCAGGATGAGTACACCATGTCAAAAATAGGCTCAGATGCACCATGGATGCATCCATTCTTAGAAAATAAGGTGAATCTTCTAAAATTAGGGTTTGCATATGGGTTGTACAACTAATACTGGGTTGTACATCCATGTGTCAAGGCTGTACGACCTTAGGGTTAAAGGAGAGACCAGTTTCAGAAGTTTTTGAGTTAAGATTTTGGGAAGGCTACACGTCCTTAGTTGAGGCTGTGCAACTGTATTTGGTGGGTTGTACAACCCACCAAACCTAGCTAGTAGTTCTAAACTAGGCTTGGGTTGGATCTTTGGGCTTGGTCTTTGGCTACTCCATGGTTTTTAGGGTCTTTCATCTCTTTCTTTGACAATTTCATTTGTGTTTAGGGAATGAATTCAATGACTTTCATAATTGGGCTTGCATCTTAAGACCCAAAATTTGTTGCTTACACCCATTACGATTCTAGCTCTAAATTTACACCCTAGATGTATGATTGTGTTGTTTTTCACTTATCTGCATGTATACATGCCCTTTAAAACAGGTATGAACCAATCTAAAGTACAAAATGTAAGGGAAATTATGCCCTAAATTCTATAGGAAAAATGGGTTGTACATACTAGTAAAGTTATTTGTACAAACCTCTAATTATCTGTATAAATAGCTTAGGCAATCTATACAACCGTGCACTTTTGCACATAACTGTTATGTACTATTTACCTTATCTTTCCTTTATAAATATCCCCTCATCGATTTCCATTCCTATATCTACCATTTTTACCTTTCCAATGATGGCTAAAGCCTTTTAAAGTCTCTCCCACCCCAAAAGTTAGTCTAATATGCCTTGGGCAGGTTTTAAAGCCCTTTGATATCTCTCCACAGTTTGACTTAAATTTTTTTTGAGCTACTTGTGGTTTATGGGACCCCACTGCCCATTCATTTTATTATGGGGTATTAAAAACTACCCTTTGCTAAAAGAATTTGGTGCCATTCTCGATTGTCAGAGTACAAGTGCTGACTAGATTGCCCTACCACTTTTGAATTACCTACATGTCTGAAAAATGATGGAGCTATTTCATCTACAATATGATGTGGTGCCCATGTACACCTTATATGAAAAGAATATTCTCATGTCTCTCTTTTCTACTCTTTATCCTTTTAGGGACCATGACCATATGGCACAGATGTATATTATAACAACCATTCTGATGGGGGAATTTACTTTGAAGAGATGATTAAGAGATAGATTTAGAAATTCTACATATTATTAAATAAATTAAACTTGGGAAAACTCTTGCTCTAACTACCCTCAGTAAAAACATCGCGGATCTAAATAGAGTGTCCCTCAGTGTAAGTGATTCTTTCTCTGGTAGCCCACTGTTGCTTTAGCTATAAACTTCTCTTATAGCCTTTTATTTTATCATGCTATGTTGTTCTTTTATTTTTGTTTTTGCTTTATTACTGTAACTTTTGCCTGTATCATCCTTACGAGTTCTCAATCAAGTAGGTCACTCATTTTTACTTAGGTCGCCTTTTTAGGTTTTCAGCTTAACAAGCTTTATTTTATTTTAATATTTATTACTTCATTTTTTTAGATATGGCTACAAGAGAACTAGACTTGTTGGTTACTTTAACTATGGATGAGAGATGCTAGTAACTATAACATCATTCAAACTGTTGTTTATCTAGGCTTACTGCGACTGAAGTAGAGTGGAATAAGTGGCCATCTCGCATTAATGATTTTAATATCCATTAGACCTGTCTTTAGTAGAGTTTGGTTGGAATTACTCTAAGGACTTATGTTATCTAGTACCTTTTATGCTTCGATTATAGTCTGCCATCAGTTTAGGTCTCTATAGGACACAATTAGCTTCCTTCCTACTTTCACTAAAGAATCTTGGACCAAGATTTTTATGAACAAAAAGAAGGTCACCAGGGTTGACTGTTATATCTATCGAATGATGTTGCTTTTAAGGCTTAGTCACATGATAGTTAGTGGATTATGCTTGGATCTATCAAACATTCACAACATCAAAACAAATATAAAAGAACATCTTATTTCATTTAGTCTAAAAAAAATGTTTGATGAAATATTACCTTAATTATGCAAATGTATCTCTCTATGACATCATGTTTGGCAAAAGACTACTTTAATTGCATTTTGCACATTAGATATTAGTTAGATGCATGATCACTATGTTTAATAATGGCACAACAGATCATTTGACTATATTTCCTAATGCCTCCATCTTTTTGGTTGCCTACTTTTTGCCGCTACTTCTTTCACTGTCGTTTTGTGTTTCATCATTCCCTTGTGGATATCACTAATGGTCCTGTGTACTCTCTTGATTTTTCCTTTCTTATTATATATGGTTTTTTTGTGTCCTAATTTTTGCCTAAGTCACCCTTTTGGGTTTTTAACTCAATGAACTTTTTTTTTCTTCTTTTTTTGATGCCTTAATTTTTGCGCAAGTTGCTTTTTCAAGTTTTCAACTTAGCAAGCTTATTGCACTATTCTCACATCCTCATACAAAGTACTTCTTCAATCAATCTAGGTTTACTGGCTCAAAGAACTCATTCCTATCCATGTCTAATAATTTCATAGTGCCACTTGAATAGATATACTTGACCACATAGGAACATTTCAAATTTGGCTTGAATTTTCGTTGAGGATCTTGACCTTGTAGTCAAATTGCTTTTAACACCAAAATGTCGACCCTTAAGATACGTGCTTTAATGTTTTCATTAAAAAAAGTATGCCATCTTGCTTTGGTACAACTAGATGTGATGAAGAGCCTTCAAACTTTCCTTATCTAGTGGGGCAAACTGTTCAAACCAAATTCTCACTACTGATACCTAAGAATCTGCGTCTTGACTAATGTTTGCAAAGATCTCATCTCCTTCTCAATTGGTAGCACCACCTCCATGCCATATATCAGAGAGTATGAAGTCTTTCTTATTGATGTTCTGGTTGTGATTTGGTGCCCCCATAATGCAAAAGCAAACTTCTCGGACCTGTATTTATAAGTTTCAACCATTTTGGCAAGAATGTTCTTAACATTTTTATTTGCTGTCTCATGTACCCTATTAGCTTATGGTCCATAAGTTGATGACTTATGATGGATTTCTCCATACTTCTCTAAGATTGTCTTGACCTTTGCTTGAAAATGCGCTCCATTGTCCATCATAATGTGATGTGGTACATCATAATGGCAGATGAAATTCTTTTCTATGAATCTAGCTATTTATTTTGCCACAATTTATTAAATTCCACCCATTTTGAAATGTAATCCACCACAACCATGATGTACTTATTCCCTCTTGCAGAAGTTGGCCTAATTTCTCTAGTCACATTAATACCTTAAGTTGTAAATGGCTATGGCGAAGTTAGATTCTAAAATTCTAGTGAAGACAGATGATTGAGGCTACCATGAAACTGACACTTGTGATAGTTTTGGGTTGTTTGAATGCAATCCTACTCCATGGTGGTCTAATAGCAACCCATCCTTAGAATTTTCCTTATAAAGACTTTCCTAATCATATGGGGACTACAAACCTCTACATATGACCTTGCTTGCTTATTTTTTTGTTAAACACCTTATATGGACTCCATTTGGCATTTATTTGTAAACCATACCATCGTAGAGTATGCATTGTGATGATATCCTTTGAATTGCATCCTTATCTCTCTTTTCAGCCCCCTCAAGGTACTCTCTACTTTTTAAGTACCTCTACACATCATAGTACCACAACCAACTTTCTACTAGCACTTACATCATCTTTTCATCCATGTAGCATGACATTGTTGACCTAAATGTAATCAACAATCTCATTGGCATTCTCTTCATTCGTCCTAAATAAAGACCAAAGTGGCTAAGGCATTAGCCATTGTATTCTCCTCCCTTGATAAATGGTGAAATATGATCCTCTAAAAATTCTAGATCAATCTCTTCAAATGATCCAAATGTGGGCCTATATATTCTTCCTTCGACTCCTATTTAGCGGTTTCTTGAAAGATGACCAATAATGAATACCCAAATACTTTAGTTGTCCTTACCTTCATTTGAATTTAAGATTCCAACCTAAGCACACATACTTCATATTTGGTCATGTTATTAGTCACCTTGAAATTGAGTTTCTTAGACATAGGAAAAAGCTCTACTTCTAATGATAACAAAATTACACCTACATCGACTCCTTTCTTATTCAATATTGTATCGAAGTACATCCTTCAACCCTAAGGCTCAATTGCTTCTCGTCCTTCATTCAGGAATTAGGGAAGTTCATATTCTCCCACAAGCTGTTGTTAAGCCAAATATTTTTACAATTGCCTATCTTTTAATCACCTTTTTAGTTGTGTACTTGATGTTAAACTTTGTCAAAAGTATCAACCATTTTTCTAACTTTCTAGTCAAGGAATGAGCCTTGTGTAAATACTTGACCAAATCGAGTTTTGACACTACCTTAATAGTGTATGACTAGAAATAATACCTCAGCTTCTCCATAGCTCATACCATTGCCATACATGTCTTTTTTATCTGATTGTACCTTTCCTCATAAAAAAGTAGTTTCTTATTAAGGTAATAAATAATGTGCTCATTTCCCTTCTCATCTTCTTAAGCAAATATTAGCCCCATATAACTCTTTTCTGTGGTCAAATACATAATCAAGGGCTTTCCTAGGTTAGGCGATTTAAACATTGATGTGTTGGTCTGGTACTTTTTTATCTTCTCGAAAGCTTTCTAATAGATGGTTGCACCACTTAATTCAGTTGGTCCTTCCTTAGTAGTTTAAAGATTAGCTTGCAAATAAGAGTGAATCTAGCTATAAATCTACTGATGCATTAGAGATGACTTAGGAAACTCGATACTTCATTCTCTATCTTAGGTACAGGTATGTCCTAAATGACCTTTACCTTGTCCAGATCCATATTGATTCCCTTTCACTCACTATATGTCCTAACAACTTACCAGATGTAACCCCAAACACGTACTTCTTGGGATTCAACCTCAGGCTTTACTGGTTAACTCTTTTCAAAAACCTTTTTAAGCCTTCAAAGTGTCCCTCTCTTGTTTTTGATTTTATCATTATGTCATTTGTATACACCTTTACTTTTTTTTTTGTGAATTAAGTCATGGAATAAGGCAATCACCATTTACTAGTACATCACTCTTACATTTTTAATCCAAAAGGCATCACCTTATAGCAACCCGTACTTCATTCAATGATGAAAGTTATCTTCAACTTATTCGTGAATGCCATAAGGATTTGATTATAGCTTGAGAACCCATCCATGATTGAGTACATGGCATGTGTTATGACATTGTCTACCAACACATCAATGTGGGGTAAAACAAATCATCTTTGGGGTAAGCCTTGTTTATGTCTCCATATTCCACACACATTTTTACTTTCCCATCCTTCGTTAGCACTAACACTATATTAGCTAGCCATTTGAGGTAGTCAACTATCTCTAGAAATTTGGCATTTAATTAGTTCACCACTTCTTCCTTGACTAATTGAGCCCACTCTGGTCCTATTCTCCTAAGCTTTTACTTCATTGGCCACATATGTGGGCAAGTCAAAATCTTATGCTCGACTATCCATTGATTAAGCCTTAACATATCCTTATATGTCTAAGCAAAGACCCTTTAATATTTTTAAAGAATTGTTTAAATTTTCTCTATTCCTCTAGTGTGACATCATTGGTAATGAGCAAGATCTTTAGATTTTCCTGAGTGCCAAGATTAAATACAGTGGTATGCATAGAATTAATATTAAATATGCTAATGAAATGATGTATGCTATGCATACTACCATCAGGAAACATATCACATAAGTAAACAAATTCATCATTTTTTGCCCTAAACTTTGAAATAAATACATCATCATCCTCAAAAAGGCTAAAAACAAGAATATCAGAGGTATCAGGAAAAACAACTTCCTTTGGTAGGTTGGCAGAAATTCTTTCGACATCCATCTCTTTTTCCTTTTTAGTTTTCTTCTCACCAGTTATCCCAAAAGCAACATTTAAATTGCTAACCTATTCAGAACTCAATTCTTTCTTAACTTTTATGTCAACCATGGCCTTTACTATGCCTTTAAAATCTTATTTCATCTTATCATCTATTAGTTCAATCTTCATATTATTTTTCCAAAGTGATATCACCTCTAACTTAGCCTGCTCAACTTTTAATGCTTGACCTTGTGTTTCATCATCACCCATATTTTTAATAGAACTCATAATCATGCCTTTGATGTCTACCAAGGTCATTCTTATGTACATCCCTTCAATTAACTTGCATAACCTAGTATATCCCCATTCCAGATCCATAAAGGGTGCATCTTGATCAACCATTCTAGACTTCTTCTTAAGGTTTTCACTTATAGCCCAAAAATGCATATCCTCTAATTGCTACCAGTGCTCTTCATTAGAGATTTTTCACTTACCATTCCACGACTAGGTGGTTTGAGGTCTATACAAAACTGTAGACTAGCTTGTTTCTTAAGTATCCTCTATCTTTATAACTCGCTTACCCTTCTTCTTCTTCTTCTTCTTTTGGCCTTCTTCATCTAATGAATCCTGGAAATTTTGATAGCCTATTTCCCTAACTTGCATATGACAGATTGCCTTCTTAAGATCATCCAAAGAATCTTCTTCAATATGTTTCTCATCTTCATCAGTGGTTTCCTCTTCAACCTCCCTAACCATATCTTCTTCCTTTACAAAGAAATTGGTTAAAAGGCCATGTATATCTTTTATCTCTTATCTTTCTTTTTTTTTCATGATAACTTAATCCTATTCTAGAGATCTGAGTGAGAAACTCAAAAAATTTTAGCACACCTACAAAGTTCTTTCTTAACCTTTGCCTTAGATGCAAGTTTGTTTGGTGCATAATTTTATATATTTTATAGTTTAATTCTCTTAAAAATTTAAATTTCATGACTGAATTTAACGTATAAAAGAACATTATGGGAGAAATTTGTATTTTGTAGGGTCAAAAAGGAGAAAAGAGGCTAAAAAGCGAAAAAAAAAAAAAAAAGGCAATCTAAATTTTAGTTTTGAATGCTACTTAGAATTTGAGGCATATCTCTCCCTACAAAACACCAAAAGAGGTCATTCAAAAGGCATTGAAAATCTAACACATAAGGCTATAACTTTTATATTTTATGCTTGAGCTAATTTGACCATCTTTGATGTTGGAAATGGGTCATAACTAAGAATCATTGTGTTGCCTCTAGACATGGTCAGGCTCCTAGCCATGCTCCTACAAGGCACAAAATTGAGACCATGATGTGGCCATGCCTTAGGAATCACAAAAAGGAACAACCATGCATATGGCAATATGCCTAAGAAAGTAAAAAAAAAGTGTTTTCCAAATCTTCTTCAATCTCTTCCTTTTTAAAATCTCTAAGCTTCCTACTTAGTAAATGCCTCAATAACACAATAAAAGAAGGTAAAAACCTTTAAAATTAAGGGGGGGAAGAAGTAAGGAATAATCACCTAAAAAGCTAAGAAATTAATCAAGCAAGGGCTAAGGAACAAAGAGGAGCAAAAGAGTAATCGTTCAAGAGCTTGAAGAATTAAATTCCATGGCTTATAATACAATTAGTTTCATCAATCCTTCTTCTCTTTCTTTTATTATAAGCTAATTTTCTTTATGCTAGGGTTGTATATGAATCTTGTTTGGCTCTTGTGATTATCTAATTTAAGTTCTTTGGGTTTTATTTATTATTGTGTTAGTAATCATTGTGTGATTATTGCTATTAATTAAAGGGCCTTTAATCATATTGAGTTTTGTGAATTGACTATTGATATTTGCTTTTCATGAAATAGACCTTCAATGATTCCCTTAATCTATTATATGTTGAGACCTTATAGTTATTGTTATCACCTAGGATCTTGTTTTGTTTTACAATAATGATGTTTAACTATTGTGTTAAGAAACCTTTAGTTTAAGATGTTCTTATATGTTATTTGATACTTAAGAAAGATTATTTAATCACCTAACTGATCCAATAATAACACTAGTTGAATAAATCAATTAAATGAAAGATTAAATACCATAAGTATTTAACAAGTGAAATTGAACCCCTTGCTCACTTCTTTTATTGATTATTTTCTTTGCAATTATTTTTTTTATAGGTTAGTTTTAATTATTAGTTTAAACCTTCTTTTATTTAGGGTTTGTATATAATGCAAGGAATATAAATCTTAATACTTATTGCATGATCCTTGTGGGAATGATATCCACACTTTTGTACCCTTTATTGCTTGACAAATTATACGCTTGTGGCTTAAGGGGTTATTTAAATAGCACTAGCCTATCATCAAAATTCACTTCTTCATAATACCCATCACTTTTGGGTTAACACACTTATTCATATACCCAACAACTCGAAAATCTTTAAGAAGTGGAACAACTATGCTCAATGTTGATACAATTTCTCAAACTTTTGCATAGATAGTCACCACTTCTTCCTTATAGGGATCATGACTTTTTAATGCATTGTGGATGGTGCACCTCCCAGTGGATGGTACCAAGGGATCCCTAACCACAATGAAAATGTGATTGAAATGTCTAGTATTGTAAATTCTGCCATTTTCTTTATAACCTCAGTTTTGGCCATGGGCTTGAACATAGTGATTGTCGACCTTCTGCTATCATCGCATGTTTGGATAATACACTCTTATGCTTCCAAATCCTTTTTCTATATCCCAAATTATGCAATAATTTCAAGGGGCAAATGTTAATCCCTAATCTATCATCAACCATCACACATGGTGTTCGCCTCTCTTTTACCTCGCCTTGAGTGAATAAAACCAGGTTGTGTTCCCTTCCTTTATGTGGCAACTCTTTATCTGAGAATGTGATTTTCCCTTTATTGGTGAACAAAGTAACAACATTATTCTTTCTAGCTTTAGAGATTATCAAACTCAAAAAAAATTTAACCATAGCTTTCTTGTGTCCTTGAGAAGTGATTAGTGGTTCCCACATTTTAATTTAAGCTAGCATCTTCTGTAACTGCCTTAAAATGGTGTTTTCTTCTTCTTGCTCCTTTACCACGACTCTATCTACTTTTTTCTCTACTCTAGGCTCTTTAGGAGCCTCCCTGTCTGGATAGTATATTTTACTCCTAGTCATGTGGTTCACCTTCTCCTCCCCTTTCTCTTTATTCCTATATTCTTATAATTTATTGTTCTTTTTTTTCTCCACTTCTTCTATCTCTTTGTTTGGGCTTTTCCATGGATTGACAATGCAAACAACAATTATGACTTCCCTTGGTATCTCTTCAATGGTAGTCATGAAAACCTTCTCAAGAATTTCTAAATCTATCATAATGTCTCTTGGTTCAAGGTGGAAAATTACGATAGTTTGGATGAGGATTCCCTTTTATACTTAGCCTTTTCATGTTTAAAGGGACAATAATCTTATTATCAATGAGATCTTAGATCTCGTGTCTCAACCTACAATAATTATCAATATTATGCTCAACTTTTTTGTGAAAGGCATAGTAAGCATTTGCATCATAACCCATTGGCAACATGTTAAGAGGTGGCCTCAGTGTTAATGACCATAATACTCCTTTCTTTTGTAACCTCTCAAGTGCTTTGATTAGAGGCATGGCCAAATTAATAAATTGCCTTAAGGCTCTCACTGCATTCACATAAGCTTTCTTGTTGCCTTCTCCTTGAGCTTAGGAAGGTACATTTCTTCTTCCACCATACTACTTCAATTCATACTCCAATTCCTCAACTTGCAAGCTAGCTTCCTTGAGGTCTATACAATTATGCAATGTTTGCCCTTAGGCATCAAGAAAGGGGATTGAATTAGTAGAGAATTCAAATTTTAAAGGCAAGGTAAATGATGCAAGTATTAGAAGAAAAAGTCAAAGAATAGAATTTATAGTGGTTCGGGTGTTAACAAAACCTGTGATCACTCCCTAATTCTTCCAATTGGGTATCCCACTAATGCTAAATAGTGTTTTAAAAGCTCACATCAAACTTTACAACTTTGTTTAATAAAGGCTAACACACAACCTTTCAGTGTTTCCCAAGGCTAATAGTAAAACCTGTATAAGAGTTTTTCTATTGCCTCACTCTTAAACCCAATTCCAAGGGGTGTTAAAGGCTTACACCAAGCCTATTGCAGCTCATTTACAAAGAGTGAACAAGAGAGAGAGTTAAGAAAACAAATTATAAGAGTTTGGCCTTAGTAAATGTTATTCTCTTGCATTTATATCCATTTGGTGGAATATTTATACGTTTCGCCCACCAAATAGATGTTAGAGACAAAACTAGTTGCATATCTCAAAAGTTGGTGGCAAAATCTAACATTTAATACATGTCAGTGAAAGTTGTAGTCTAGACAAGGAAGTCATGGTGGCGACTCAAGTTTTGCCCTGAATTTTGCTTGTTTACAGTTAAGATCTTCAATTGTGTCTAACAGTAAGTACACGTGGCAACACAACATTGGCTATTCACAAAACTAGTCATTGGGGACCCTCTTTTATGGATCAAGGATCTTAAATGCGACATGAGGGCAACAGTCACGACTAAGGTTGCATTAGCGAATCTAGCCATGACCTTGGAATGCAAATTGCCTTGAAGGAAAATTGTTTATGTTGAAAGAGTGTCACAGCCTCGACATAGTGGTAGTGATCATAATATTTGAATCATTAAAAGGCTTCTTAACATATGTCATACTTATATTTGTTTTTAAAAGCTCTTCAATGATGGTTTGAGTGTCGCGATTGAGACTCCCACTGTAAATTGCCCAGTTCAAAATACATATAAGTTTTGATAAGGCAACGATTGCTACTAAGGATGGAGTGATTGCGACATATGATCTAAATTATATTTTCTTCTCCATTTAACTTCTAATGAGATTCTAACTTGGTTTCTATAATCATAACTCTTAAAATAGATGATTAGAATCTTTTAATCTTTGTTGTCTAGATTGATAGAGAGGTATGACTTAGGTTTGACAATCCTTGTCCAGCAATCTCTAGCTTTTTTATTTTGACAACCTAGAGTAAAATATATGAAGGATAAATCCTTGTTATGCTAAGTTTAGTCATGCAAGAACAAGAGAAACATAATTGGGTGAATGCTCCCCCTTAAGGCATACTCCTTTTTAGTTATATTAGTGTGTCCATAAGTTTTTTAACATGATCAATACTTTTTCTATTAATAACTTTGTGTTTAACCTTTTCCCTCTTTGGCAAGATTAAAAAGAGAGAGATGGAAAACCAAGGAATCAACCTGACATAAACAAATCAATCAAGATAGGATGTCATAATTCACAAGATATGATAAGAAATAGAAATGATTTCATTAAGAAATTAAAAGAAACATATATAATTTCAAACATTGAAATGTTTGATCATAACATAAGTGGTTCTTAAACTAGAAAACAAATATAAGACATAAGAAAATGAAAAATATAAGAAGGAGAGATGTCATCATCATCATCATTTTCTACTTCATTTCTCATGTCTTCTTCTTCATTATTTCCCTTTTCTTCATCCAATGAGAAGGTAAAATCAGGAGCATGTTAAGATCTAATACTAAGTCTCTCTTGGATGTCCACTATATCTCTATGAATTTGGTGAAGAAAGTTAAGTCTCTTAAGTACTTTCTTCAACATCTTAGAGACCTTTCCCAAAAAGGAGGCGGAGGATTTAGAAGTCCAAGAAGAAGTGGATTAAGCTTTTTGTTTTTCTCTTTCCTTTAGAGGTTTAGAGAGGCTTCTCTTGAGGCACATCTTCTTCACCTTCTTCAATTACCAGCCTTTTTCTTTTTTGAAGCTTGGGACACTTCTTGGATCTTCACACTTTGAGTTCCAAGTAGATACTCATATGTTTTTGCTTTGATAGCTTTGGGATTAAGTAGATAGGTGAGATCAAGAAGATGTTTGCTAGGATCATAAGAGGGGGTAAGGTTGGCCTCAATTTTAGGGTTAATGTCCTTATATGCTTATAAATGGCAATCACATGAGATGGGAGGAGAAATTAGGATTTAGGTTTTAAGCTCATGTGTGCTAATTAGTCAATGAGTAATCTGCTGGTTTGAAGGGGAACATTGTTAATTAAGTAGTAGAGGAAAATTAAATCTTTTTGAAAGACATTTTATTGCCATTACCCCTGGCATTGATGGAGAAGGTGATGATGTTATGTAAAAGCCAATGGGTTAAGGTTTTGATATTTTTGGCAATAGATTTTTTTGGGTCATGTCTATTTTCAATAGAGTTCTCTTTACAAAAATTAGAATAGATAAAATTGATGGTAGAAAGATTGAAGGGATCTTGGTCATTAAAAGGAAGGTTGGAGAGAAAGCAGATTTATGGGTAGGTGATGAAGTTCTTTTTACCAAAGTATTAAAAAATAACACCATACATACCTGCTGGAAAAGTGACATCTTTGTTAATGCGCATGATGTATATAAATTCTTAACCTACCACCTCACAACTGAGGTCATTTTGGTAGATGAAGTTTATCTATCTAAATTTGTTGAGGAAACCTCTTATTTCCTCTCTAAGACGAAGGGTGACTAGCATGAATTTTGAAGGAATACAGTTATGTTGAATGATCTTCTTCTTATTTGCTTTATATTGGTCTTTCTCCTTATTTGGTTCATAATCTACATATATTTCATCACTAATTCCTTTCAAATATTGATGATATTATGTTAATTTTTCATATGAAAAGGAATAAAGGAAGTAAGTTTTCTGTTTTGTAGGCTTAAAAGGGACAAAAGTGGTCAAAGAGCATGAGAAGAGAACCTAAGTTCTAGTTTTAAGTATGGCTTGGTATTTTAAACATATCTCCCTCTACAAGGATCCAAATAAGGTGATTTAAAAGCCATTAGAAATGTACGACATAGGGCTACAAATTTTATGTTTTGTACTTGAGTTAATTCAACCATCTTTGAGGTTAAAAGTCCATCACAATTTTGCATAGCCAAACTACACGACCATGCACCTAAGAAGCAATTTCAAGCATAATGTATTCAAAGTAGACATCGTTGATACATGGTCATATGCCACAACACATTGTTTTGTGCCTTTGAAATACAATTGTGCACTTTTAAAAGCCCAAAAATGGGATTTTTAAAAGCTCTCCAGACTCTTTCTTGTTCAATCCCTTAAGCTTTTTACTTCGTATAGACCTCAAGAGTACTATTTAAGGAGGCAAACCCTATAAATTAAAGGAGGAAAAAGCCATTTAGGGCATCAAATAACCATATAAAAAGTGAAGAAATCAATCAAGCAAGGAACTAGGATAAAAGAGAAGCAAGAAGGCAATCATTTAAAAGCTTTAAGAATTGAAGTCCATGGCCTCAAATATCATTAGTTTGATTGTTTCTTCTTTTCTTTCTTCTATTATCAGTTAATTACCTTTAAGGTAGGGTTGTAAATGGATTTTTTGTGACTCATATTGATTTTTCTTAATCTGAGTCTTTTTGGTTTTATTCATTATTCATGTTAGCTATTATTGCGTGCTTAATGTTTAATTAATTGGACATTGACCATCTTAGTTTTGCAAATAAATAATGAAGACAATGCTTTTCATAAAACAAAACCTTCAACAATTCCCTTATTTTATTATTAGGTTAAAGAACTTTAACAATCCATTGCTATCTATAGAGTCTTGTTTTGTAAGTTAATTGCATGATGTTTTTCTTTTGAGTTGAGGAACCTTTAGTTTAACATGTTTTTGTACTAAACCATCATCACTCCTTGTTTATTCCATTCATTTTATGAAGAGGAAGAGACGACCAAGGGGGAGGGGATGAAGATTGGGTTATGCCTTTTCCTTTCTCTGATCTTGTAAATCTCTTAGGGCCCATTAAAGATAATAGAGAGATGAGAGATGTTGAAAAGAAGAGAAAAGAGAGGATTATACTGTAAGATGAAAGAGAAATGAGAAAAAGTAGGGAGAGAAGAGGCAAATGGGTTTAAGTAGGCAGAGTGGGGTGTGAAAGGGATTAAAAAAGGTAAAAATGCATTAAAAAGGAAGAGGCATCGTTTGAGTGTCAAATTAGTTAACGCTTAATAATTACAAGTAGGTTGTGGTCGCTATCACTATTTACAAAATCACCGAGTAACGACTAAGATTTCCACAAGAAAGAATGAGGTCAATGGTTAACAATTATGAAATTCAAAAATTTTGGAGTGGTGACTTTATTATCGTGATTTTAGAAGATAAAAAAGTTCAAATTTTAAAACTGCCTTGCATGTAGTGTTCGCACTATCAGTCTCGGTCGCGACTAATAGGCATTTTTGAAATAGTCTTTAGAATTGAACTCTAAAATATTTGGCCCAATCTTGGTGTGATCAATTTGTGTTTTGATGATAAATTTTATGCTTTTGAACATAGAAGAGTTCAGGTGCGCATCAAATCGACTCATCTAGCTTGCCACTAAAACATTCATCCAAATATATCAAGCAAATCAAACAATTAACAAGTAGCAATAACATGCGTGCATAATGAAATCAATGCTCAATCTAAGGAGCTTCTATTAAGCATCCAAAGTTCCCTTTTTATGAAGTTCATTCTTTATTCATTAAGAGGTTTAGTGAAAATATCCATAAGTTAGTGAGTGGTGTCAATGAATTTAATCACCACATTGCCATTTTAGACATGATCTCTACAAAAATGATGCCTAATATCAATGTGTTTACTTCTTAATGTTGGATAAGATTCTTAGAAAGGTTTATTGCACTTGTATTGTCACATTTGATGGAAATGTGATCAACATCTTTGCCATAATTTTTTAGTTATTGTTTCATCTAAAAAACTTGAGTGCAATAACAACCTGCTGCCATAAATTTCGCTTTAGTGGTGGATAAGGCAATCGAAACTTGCTTCTTGGTAAACCAAGAAACTAAACGTTCATTAATAAATTGATAAATTATGAAACTACTCTGACTATCCATTATACTATCAGCATATTCTGCATTCAAGTATCCAAAAAGACTAAAATAAGAATTTCTATGATATCATAGACCTAAATGAAATGAACCATGCAAATACTTTAAGGTTCTTTTAACGACATGCAAATGTGATTCCTTAGGATAAGATTTAAATAAGATTTAAACCTAACACACAAATAAATGTTAAACATAATATCGGGTCAAGAAGCGGTAAGACAGAGAAGAGAGCCAATCATACATATATACTTCTTTTCATTAATAGGCATGCTTGATTCATCCTTATTTAGCTTTATAGTTGCATTCATTTGGGTCTTAGCTACCTTGCATCCATACTTGCCAAACCTTTTGAGTAGCGCTTTTGTGTACTTGGCTTGGTTGAAGAAGATGCATTCTTTGGTTTATTTAATTTGAAGACTAGAAAAGAACTGGAGCTCACCAATCATGCTCATCTCAAATTCCTTAGTCATACATTTAGCAAATTCTTTAGTAGCTTCAAATATAAGATCACCAATATATATTTGCACAATGAGTGTATCCTTATTATGCTTCTTCACAAATAATGTAGTATCAACCTTGTATTTTTCAAAATCATTTTCTAAAAGTAATGAATTAAGCTTTTCATGCCATGCTCATGAAGCTTGTTTCAAACCAAATAAGGCCTTAGTTAATTTAAAAACATGGTTTGGCAAATCATGAAACTCAAAACTTGGAGGTTGTTCAACATAAATTACCTCCTCAATGAGACTACTTAAGAATGCAACTTTTACGTATGTTTGAAAAAGCTTAAAATTCATTTGACATGTAAATGCTAAGAGAATTCAAATGGCCTATAATCTTGCTACGGGTGTAAAAGTTTCATCATATTCAAAGCCTTCCTCTTGGTTGTAACCCTTAGTAACCAATTTGGCTTTGTTTCTTTTAGTGTAACCTTGCTCATCTAACTTATTCCTAAACACCTATTTGTAACCTACAACCAGATGTTCGTTAGGGCTAAGAACAAATTCCCATACTTTGTTTCTCTCAAATTGGTTGCGTTCCTCTTACATAGCAATCACCTTACTTTTATCATCAAAAGCCTCATCAATTGACTTTGGCTTAATTTGAGAAACAAAGGTAAGATTGTTATCTAAATCATGTAATTGAGCTCTAGTACTCACTTCTTTGGATGTTTCCTTAATGATAAGATGTTTTGGATGATCTTTGGAGTTTCTCCAATCCTTGGGGAGTCCTTAAGCTTGGTTCTCCTTTTGTTGTGGTTAAGATACCTCTACTTCTTGTGGTCGTTCATTGTCTTTAAGATCAATCATATTCTCCTTAAAAGATCAAGTTTCAAATTCTCAAAGTTACCTACAAGATCATCAATAAGAGAAATTTTCCCAATATCAAGTTTACTAGATTTATGAAACACAACATTCATAGATTCTTCAACCACCATAAACCTTTGTTAAACACCCTATAAGCTTTGCTAGTGGTGGAATAGGTAAGAAAAATACCCTCATTAGTTTTTTAGGCAAAATTTCCAAGGTTGTCATTGGTATTAAGTATGCAGTATTTGCAACCAAATAATCTAAGAAATGAAAGCTTAGGTTTTCTTCTGTTCCATAGCTCATAAAAAATTAACATGAGGTATTAATGGCTTTGGCTTAAAAGTAATTTGTCGGGGAATACTCATTAAGCATAATTCTAATAATCTCTACCAATGTTCTATTTTTCCTTTATGCAATCCCATTTTGTTGTGGTCTTTTGAAAACATGTTTTATAATATAACATGAGGTATTATTGGCCATGAGGTATTAATGGCTTCAACCTAAAAGTAATTTAGCGAAGAATACTCATTAAGCATAGTTATAGTCATTTGTGCCAATGTTTTATTTTTTCTCTCTACAACCCCATTTTGTTGTGGTGTTTTAGAAGTAGAAAAGTAGTGAGAAATTCTACTCTCCAAGTAATAGTTTTCAAAAGATTGATTTTGAAATTCATTTTCATGGTCACTTCTAATAGAAGAAATAAAGTAACCTTTTTCATTTTGAAGTCTTTTGGAAAAACTTTTAAAAACATAAAAAATATCATTCTTCTAGGCAAGGAAGGATACCAAAGTAAATCTAGAGTTGTCATCAACAAGAACAAATACATAATGTTTTCCACCAAGGCTAGAATTCCTAGTAGGTTTAGCTAAATCCATATGAATATGTTGAAGATGCCTAGAAGTACTTGCAACATTCTTTTTTTTGTAGGATGCTCGGTGTTCCTTTCTTGTTTGATAAGGTTCACATATCTTATCCTTTATGAACCTAAGCTTTGGAAGACCCTTTATTAGCTCTTATTTTAACAAACTTTGTAGAAGCTCTATGCTAGCATGTTTAAGTCTTCTATACAAAAGCCAAAACTCATTGCTAATAAAAGCAAGACACATAAAAGATTGGTTACCTAATTGTCTAAGTCAATTAGGTAGTTATTGCCTCTATTTTCACCCTTAAACACTACCTACTTATCCACTAAGGTAGTAAATTGGCATTCTCTATGGTCAAAAGTGAATTTATTATCTTTGTCACATAATTGACTTACAGTCAGTAAATTACGTTTCAATCCTTCAATTAAAAGGATATTATTAATGAGAAAACAATCTTTCTTACTAACAATTAGAATGCTAATTACCTGACCCTTGGCATTATTCCCAAATGTGACATTACTACTGTCCTTCTCTCTAATGGATGTGAATAGCTTTCCATTTTTTATCATATGCTTTGAGCATCCATTATCCACATGCTAATCATTATCCTCTTTTATGCCTTCCAAGCATTTGTGCAAAGCAAAAAAAACATTTCATCTTTATTTAGGTACCCAAGCATACTTAGGTCCTTAGGGATTAAGTTTAGAAGGTCCTCCAATGAGCTATGCCTTTCTAATGTAGCAAATGACATTAATATATCCATATCACATGCAATAATGGCATTGGAGTTTAGACTTGTAAGTCATGAGTGATAAAGAGTAGAAAAGAAGTTTTTATATGTGTGTGTGTTTGGTCATGTCTTTTTAAGTACATGTATGCACAGTTGGCTCTTTAAGGTTTAACTCTTGAGCTTTGAGGAGCCTTCCCTTTGCCTTTAGGCTTAAGAGACTTAGTGTTTGGTGCACTTTTATTCCCAACAACCTCAATACTAGAAGTTTGAGGTGTAGAGACTCTAATGAAGATGGGAGAAGAGGATGTAGAAGATAAAGCCCTATTGAAACAAAGTCCATGTCTTACAAGGAGTGGTCTTTAAGATGCAATAAGAGTATCTAAAGCTTCTTTCCCTTTGTGAAACCTAAAGATGGAGTTCCTTAACACAGTAACTTATCCTTTTAAAGAATCATTTTCATTTCTTAAAAAGTTAAGGGAGGATGAGGATTAGAAATATTTTCCAAAGATTTCTTAAGTTCTTCATTTGAAGCTCTCAAATAATTTATGAGCTCATTTAAACATATGAACTCATCATCAAGTTTTGAACACTTTTTCTTATAAATATTTATTTTGGATTTATATTTGTCAAGTCTCAAGGACATAGCCTCAAGAAGTGCATCATCTACATCCTTAAACACATCATATTCATCACAAGAATGGGAAGAAGTACTTACCTCATTTGTGTTATCCTCTTGAGCCATGAAGCATAAATTTGCAACCTCTTCTTCTTCATCTTCCTTACTTTAATCATCATCCCATGTAGCCTTGAAGCTCTTCTTTTCCTCTATATCCCATTTCTTATTTTTTAGCTTTAGACATTCAGATTTTATGTGACCTTGCTTTCCAAACTCAAAGCAAGTCATTTCATTCTTCTTATCTTTGAAGTAGGGTAATGATGATGTTTTCATGAGGTTTCTTATTTCTTTTCTTCTCTTTATGAGCTCTTTAGACCTTATTGAAAGCATTGCAAGTTCTTCTTCCTCTTTTTCACTCTCATCACTATCACTAGTGTTTTTTTCCTCTTCTTTGTCCTTGCTAGATTTGAGAGCATGGGTCTTTTTTTTCTACTTTCTCATTCTTGTCTCCTTGTCCTCTGAATTTCTTAGTCTCTTCATCCTTCTTTATCGTTAGATCATGAGTAAGTAGCTTGCCAATAAGGACATCTGTTGGCACCTTTCCAATCTCCTTATTGGATTATTGAATACTATAAGCTTTAGCACCTAACTTCTCAAGAGGAAGGTATTTAAGTATTTTTAGTATTTACTTCATGGTTTGTAAAAACTATTCCAAACTTTTTCATGTTTGTAACAACGAAGAAGAGTCTATTGGTCATGTTAGTGATGCTTTCATTGTCTTTCATCATGAAAGAGCTCCCATTCTAATACATACGTGTCTAACCTACTAGATTTCACAAGGGTTGTGCCCTCATGATAGTTCTCCAAGGCTTTCCAAATTTCATGTGTAGTTAGGCAAAGCTAAACTCTACTAATTTCTTCTCTTGACATTGAGCTTAGTAGAATAGTCATTGCCCTATTGTATTTGCCATTGGACTTTCTATGAGCTTCTATCCATTCTTCCCTTAGAATCAACTCTTCACTACATTCCACCACTTTAATTAGTGGCTTCCATTCCTTGACTATAACTTCCTATAAATATATCACATCACTATCTAAGTAAATATCCATGATATACTTCTAATGAGTATAGTTGAATCCATCAATGAAAGGATTGAGATGAGCATGGATTCCTTCTTATGTCATGATCATTTTCTCACACAATTAAGGCTTGAATTAAGGTCTTACTCTAATACCACTTGTTGACCCTTAAGCACCAAGAAGGGAGGTTGAATTGGTGGAAAGTTTAAAATTTAGAGGAAAAGTAAATGATGCAAGTTTTAGAAGGAGTAGAAGAATATAACACACATGAATTTATAATGGTTCAGGTGTTAATAAACTCCTCAATTCTTCTAATTAGGTATTCCATTAATGCTAAGTGGTATTTTATAAGCTCACACCAAACTTTACAACTTGTATATTATAAAGGCTCACACATAACCTTTCAAGTGCTTCCTAAGGATAACATTTCAACCTATACAAGAGTTTGTCTATTGCCTCACTCTTAAACTCAATTCCAAAAATTGTTTAAAGGCTCACACTAAACTATTATAACTTAATTATAAAGAGTAAAAAAGTCAGAGAGAGTTAAGAAATCAAATTATAAGAGGTTGGCCTTAGTAAATGCTATTCTCTTACATTTATGTCTATTTTATGGAGTATTTATAGGTTTCACCCACCAAAGAGACGTTGTAGACCAAACTAGCTCTAATATCTCAAACATTAGTGGCAAAATTTGAGATTTAATGCTTATCAATTGAAAGTCACGGTTGAGACAAGGAAATTATGGTCGCGACTCAAGTTTTACTCTCGATTTGCTTATTCGAGGTGAAGATCTTCAATTCTTTCTAATGACTAGTGCATGTGACTGCATAACATTGATTTTTCATAAAACTATCCACTTAGACCATCTTTTATGGCTTAATGATCTTGAACACAACTTGAGGGTAACAATAATGATTAAGGTTGTGCTGGTGAATTTGGCTAACCTTGGAGTGAATTGCCCTGAATAAAATTATTTTATGTTAGAGATAAAGACCTTGACACAATGGTAGCTATTGCGATATTTAAATCTTCAAATGGCTCCTAGACACATGTCATACTTTTGTTGGTTTTTAGAAATTCTCTAATGATAGTTTTAAGGTCGCGGTTCAGACACCCATCGTGAATTGCCCTATCCAAAATGTATCTAAGTTTTAACATGGAAATAGTCATTATGAAGGATGTAGGGGTCACGACATAAGATCCAAATTTAATTTTTTTCTCTATTCAACTTCGAATGATATTCTAACTTGATTTCTACAATCACATTTAGAATAGATAATTATAATCTTGCAGGCTATGTTGCAAACATCAAAACAAAAGTTTGACTTAGGTTTGATCATCCTAATCCAACTCATATTAATGCCCCATTTATAATCATCCTTACTTGTTCCATTTCTGTCGGCCTGACAGTTGCTTCGAAAGCTAACTTTTTCTACCTCCTTATATAATAATTGAAATGTTCATCATCTTTCTATTTGAATGACTCCAAATATTTTAGGGTAACCTCTATTGCTAAGTTACAGGCATAATGTTCCTAAAAAACCTTTGTTAGTTTTTTCCAACTTCCTCTAATAGTTATGGGTAGGTTGTACTACTATGTCTTTACAGACCTTTTAAGTGATAACTCGAATAACTCAAGCATTATATTTGTGAGCAATCTATATGTCTCTATTATCAACACTTAAGTTTTAGTAACTTAGGAAGCTTGAGCATTCAAAATCTAGTAACAAGCTTCTCAAGCTTGCAGGCAAACAACTCTTTAATGTTAGTTCCTCTCCCCAATCCTTTTGTTCCAAATGTCTTTTGGATCTTTTCTAATTGCTTATCAAGATCATAAAATCAAGTGCTTTTCTTTTCATATTCAAGGGGCCTATCATGAGTGATCGCAGTACTTCATACTTCTTTAGCCAACTTATTTTCGTGATACTTCTTCATCCTAAATAAGTCATCATCAATCACCATGGGTTGAGGCACTTTTATGGGTATTTTCCCCTCATCAGTCCCACTAATAGATGTATCAGTCTTCTTCAAAGTTTCATTAACGTGCATATTCACCTTTTAAGCAATTTTTTCCTCCGTGGTATGGCTTAGGTCAGCCCTTATCATATCTATAATCTTAAGCAATTCTATTGGTTCCATGATCACTTCTAGTCTTTAAATTGGGCTAGGCATCTTGATCTTCCTAGTTGGTTGATTATCATATCTCTTCCATGAAGGTTTAGATAGAGCTATGGCTATAAAATAAAGGTTATTAACATGATCCATATGTAAGATAAATAATGCATATACGCAAGAAATGCACATGTTATAACAAAAGATCCTTCCAGCCTTATTCCTCCCACATATAAGGTCTAAAGGCTTTATCCTTGGTGGGATTTTATCCTTTTATCATCATGGATAAAGAATATACGGTGGTTACCTCAAACCAAGTAAGGTTGAAGTTCTAAAAGAACAGATATACATGTTATCTAGTCATCAGTAAAAGAAAGAGTCAAATACAAAAAAAAAAAAAAAAACTCTTTACATTGCTTTGAAGGAGATTTACAAGTAAATGGAGAATCCCTTTTAACAATGGTGGTAAGGGATGTGCATAAGTATTTACATAAAAAATGAGAGCTATTTACACAGTTAGATTGAAGAATATACAAATATTTACATGGGGGGATAATTACATTAAAAGGGAAAAGGCTAACATCATATTTACATTAAAGATGTCTAGTCATGTTCTTTAAGGATTTCAACCTTTCTTTTGGACAGAAATGCAAACAAGGAAATGTCTTATTCTAAGGTGCTACTAGGTCCTACGTATGTTTAACAGTTGAGATAGTTATTGTAGTTTATGGCTCTCATAAGCTTGGGAGACAATTATCGTAGCCCCTATTCAATATACTTGAAGGTACTTAGCTTATGAGTAACGGACCTTCCTTACTATCTCCAAAGCTCAAATAAAGCTTAAGTCTAAAATTTGAAGAATCCATTAATTTATCTAAGTACAGACCTAGTGCATGTAGTGAAGTGTGAAGGCTAGATGAGCGCAATGGATTAATCAGTAACAAAGTTAAAATGGTGAAATTTGAACCATAGATAAAATGGCAAGTCAATTTTGGGTCCTCAATGGAGTCACCACTATGAGCGTCATCGATTCACAGGGTTATGCTCGAACTAGTGGAATCTTGCTTCGACTCTAACTTTTTATCTATCATTGGAGGATCAAAAGAATAGGGGGTCATATATTGGTAGTAACCCCTAAATATGGTTTGTGTTTAGATCAAAGAGGGATCCTTTAGGCCTCACATAAGATTGAATCTCCTCTTCCCATTGGTGGTCAATGAGGGATAAAGGCAGGACTATACATTGGTGTTAAACCTAATGGAATGTGGAGTCACCATCGACTTTAGTCAGAAAAAGAATCTGACTAATGGGGAAATCTAAACCTATCCAAGTCATTTAGAAGGCCCATCGTCCTCATCCCATCAGAGATCAGGTTCAAAAATTTGGTGCAACTTGGAGAAGAGGTTAGGTACCCTCTAAACTGCCCGAATATAGGAATTTAGCCATCAAGCATATTTGGTTTACTTTTTACCATTTTATCTTTGTTATTCATTAGTCTCGTTAATGCCCTTAAACATGTTTCTTTTACATCTCAATTAAGCACATCATCATTAAGGATTATAACAAAACTAAAGGGGAAGAGGCTTATAATACCAAATGGGGAGGTCATGCATATCAATCAATCATAATCATGCACAATGGGGCTTATCATATCCCCTCCACCACCTATAAAAGGAAGGCACATGTTAGTTGCCACTAAAGAGATAAGATAGTGAAAGAAATAAAGTAAAATGGATTTTGAGCCAAGGATCTCACTAAATCTCCAAGTGAAAAGGAACATAATCAATATCTAGGTCTAAGGTCAATCATCACTCCAACATGACACATATGCATAAAAATTTATAACAATAATAAGTGAAACGTAAGCATATAAACATGAACAAAAAAGCATGAAATGATTGTAATTTGTAAAACCATATAAAGGATGGTGATGGCCTTAGGGAAATCATCAAATCATTATATAGAGGTCCTAGGATGGTTGCATCCTCACTCAATATCTTGCTAAAATGAGCTAAAGTATCATCATAGGCACCACCAACCATATCATGACTAGGATACCTATATATTTATAAAGAATTTTTCAAAAGGCCAAAGTATCCATAACACATCAATCATGGAACTTAATGAAAATGGGATCACTAGGAATTAATCTTTCACCCCAAACTTACTCAAATGATCATCCTTAAAGAAATGGAATGCATGGATAAGCTACAAAGCTAACCATGATATATTTTATGGTGAAGATTTTCAATGTATAAAGCATGCATTAACCTAAAGCATAAAAGGGTAATGGCTCATGAGGTTGTTGGGATAAAGAATCATTGTCTTTATCATTATTACAAAACCTTCAAAACATAATACTTGTTCAAAGGAAAAAAGAAATCAAGGCAATGAAGATGTTTAAAATTCCAAAAGCAAAGAAAAAAAGAGAAAAATTAGGACTTTCTATTGGTTATAATTTCATTTGTTTATGAAATATGGATCATAGGTATTAAGACCTCCCCAAATTGTACCATTGGATCCCTTTAGAAGTCCTAAAAAACCTTAAAAGAAATAAAGGTTTGTATGGAGAAGATAGTGAAAAATAAATTCTAATCTCAGTCAAAGTAGGTTGTGCAGTTTAACTAGTGGTATGTACAACCTACTTAAACGTCCACACTGACCACAAACTGGTTTGTACAACCCTTTATGACTCTTATTTTCAAATAGAAAAGGGAAAAGAAAGAGAATAAGGGAAAGGCCACCCAAATGCTTTAAGTATACTTTTATGATTCTTTTGCCCTTAAACGTACTATTATTTGATCAATCCTCCAAAAAAATGCAATCATTTGTGTGCAAATTCAAATAAAATAGCCTTAGACTACCTTAGATATATGTATTAATGAACTAGAGTTTTGCATCATATGTGTTTAAGGTGTTTGTATTGAGATTTTGGTAGAGTAACACTAAGGTTTTCAAGCTTTTCTCCTCCTCTTCAAATGAAGGGGTATTTGTAGATGATGAAAGAGTATACTAGAGCTATAATAGCTATGGTTTCATTTTATTCTTGACTTATAATAGAGAAGAGCCAAAAATATTCTAGAATTAGAATTTCATAGTAGTATGTACAACCAAGAGCTTTATAAGGATCAAAGTTCTAAAATGTTCTGCTAGTTAGGGTTTTTATACTAGGCTGTATAGACAAGTAGGTGGTTGTATAACCATTTAAACAATGGCTAGCAGCTTTGGGTTTTGGGCCTTAGTAGATTTGGGTTTGCTTCAAGGTGGATATAAGGCTTCTCAAGGTTTATATTCTTCTTCCTTTATAACTTTCCTTTACTTTTTGGTGAATAATTCCAATAGTTTTCATCATCGAGCTTGCATCTTAAGGTCCAAAATTTGATGCTCACAGTGATATTAATAAATGATATATATAATCATATCATATTAAGATTTTGTATAATTTATACTCAATTCAAATTAAAAAAAATTAATATCCCTTTTTTTATAATCAGATTGAATATCACCCACATTATTCAAATAAGGTCTGAGTTTTTTTTTTCTTTGAATAATGAATAAGTTCTATGTTAAGTATCTAGTAAGTCGGTGAAATCTTCATCCTCTATAATTTAGAAATGATATTTTTTTTTACCATTTCAAATCACTTTAATATTGTTGCATCTAGTGAAAATAATACTAAAAGGCAAAAATAACGCCTGTGATAATGAATAGCCATGGCCATAATGACACCTCCCCCCTTCCACTTCTTTGTGTGCTTTTTATTTGATTTAGCGATTTTTTTTAGAGTATTATTTTTATTTTGCCCAAACCTTGAGTTTTTTATAAGATAAAGATTATTTTATATGTCACATATGTGTTTATAATGCAAGTGAAAATATATGATGTATTGTTTTTTTCCCATGATGGAGTCTCTCTCTCATCTTAGGGTTAGGTTTTCCCAATTTCTAAGAATAAAATTTTGGTTCCTTTATGGATTATGTGAGCTATTTCTCATTTTGTCTTCTTCATTAAGATATGTTGTCTATTATCTTCCATTATGTGTTATTATTTTTCTTATTCCTATCTAGTTTTCTTGTCCTTTCTTATTGGGTCTTCATCTTGTCGAGTCGTTCTTTTTTCTTGTTATTTCTTATATTTAGGTCTTTGTTGCACTTTTCCTTTATTTGGTTTTTATGTTGCAATTTCTATATGGGTGACTATCATCTAATGATTTTGAAATTAAGAAGTTATAGTAGAAATTTTCCTTAACAAGTGAAAAAGGAGATAATTAATCTTACACATTTGGGAAAAACAAATGTTAATTTAAAGAAAGATAGATGTTTGGTAGGGAGACCTCTTTTAGGCAAATATTTCAATCTTTCTACAATTTATAATGCCCATTTGGTGGTTTGGAAATTAAGTAAGGGATTCAAGATACAAGAGATTAGTCTTCATATGTTTGTTTATCAATTTGTGTCTGACAAAGAGCATCAAAATATCCTTAAGGGCAGCCCTTGGCATTTTGATCGACAATTGATTATTTTTAAAGAATTATAGGGCAATGAACAACCATCGAATGTTACTTTATACCATTATCCTTTTTGGGTTCACCTATGTAATTTACCATTTAATAGGCATGATAAGGAGTCCATTTTCATTATTAGAAGCAAAATTTGTGAGGTTCTCTTAATCTAGGAAGATGATAGGAAAGGTTTGTTCATGTGAGGCAGTCGGTTGATGTTGCAAATCTCATTCCTAGGGATCAATTATCTTAAGTAGTGGTGGCCAATGCATTTGGGTTTATTTCAAGTATGAAAAATTTTCTAGTTATTGCTATTGTTGTTGGCTTTTAGGCATATGGAGGGAGACTACAATGCAAAATTGAAGGAGTTGAATATGGATACTTGGCCATACAGTCCTATTCTTTGAGCTTCACCAATTTGAAATAGATTTTTCAATCAAATAGTTACTTCATTATATTATGTTGAATGGTGCTACATCAATAGATAATAGGGTCAATCTTGACACTATTAATGGTTTCAGACGAAATTTATTTAGAGTTGATTCCTTAAAGCATCAGTGAGGAGGATGAAGTTCAATCAAAGGTTGGTGATGGTACATCTATCCAAGTTGCCTTTACACCCTTATAAAATGCAAAAGTCAATGTCAATGCAATTATTAAGACTCATGTGTAGTCAATGATGCCAACATTAAATAGGGACCATGTAAGGTAGTAAAATCACTTGCCCTCAAGTGATGGCACTGTTATGGTCAACTGAATGTCTGATAAATGTAGTGAAAGGTCTACGTGCTTATGTTCCACTCAAAATAAAGGAACTGTTGTTTAGAATAAATAATAAATTCCACACTGTACATAATCGAATAAGCAATGTCTTTTTAATGAATGTGGCAAGTGTAACCAATAGTGTGATGAAGATATTGATGGGTATCGCTTTATAAAGGATGATAAGTGAGCAACAACTATAAAAACAAAGCAACTCCATCTTTGTTCGACGGAGCCTTGGTCCTAGTCCTACCAAGTGCCATGCACATCTTAGGTTGGAACCTTTAAGGGTTAGGGAATCCCCAGATAGTTCGTGCCCCTTGTTTCCTCTTTCAAAAAAAATTCCCCTAATGTTGCTTTTATATGTAAACAAGATTAGTAAATAGTGAAATTAATAATCCAAGATATCATTTTCCTAATTTTAACATTTTTGTTATTGATTCTCATGGTCATTCAGGTGGTTTGGTGTTATTGTGGAAAAAAGAACTATTTGTAAATATTCTTTGCATTGTTTTCATTTTTGTTGTCATGATTATGAACATGGGATAAGTAAGAATGGTCTTTCCATTTATGAATGGCCTAACTCTTAACACAAACATTTGACTTGGGATTTAATTAATCATTTCCTTGCTTGTTCTACTTTGACTTAGTTGATATTTGGGAACTTCAATGAAATCTTGTATAATTTTAAGAAAAAAGGTGGTAGAGCCTAAATAGGATCACAATCGGATGATTCCAAGATAGTATTACACAATTTGGACTTACATGACTTGGGATTTTATTGACATCCTTTCACTTAGGATAATGGATGATGAGGTTGCTATAACATTTAAAAAAGGTTGGATAGAATTTTTGTGTAACTATAATTAGAATTCTATAAAGCCAAAAATCTAGAGTCACATACCTTCTCCATCTTTGCTCGGATCATCTTCTAATTATGCTTAATACTAATTTTGAATATGAGTAGGGTGCTAAAAGATTAAGTCCATCCCATTTTAAAGCTATGTGGTTAAGGGATGCAAGTTGCGTGGTTAGTAAGGCTTAGAGGCATGACACTAGAAATGAGATTGATTTCTAAGTGCCCATTTGGTTGTGTGTTAAAGCTTTATAGTCATAGAACCATAATGTATTTAGCAATGTTCAACGGGTATTAGAAGAAAAAATAAAATTATTAGAGTTTATACAACACTAAGGTTGTAATGATATGATGATAGGGAAGAGAAATGAGGTAACAATGGAAATCAATGAGACCATAAAGGAATAGGAGAATCTATAAGGCAAAGGCCTAAAGTAGCTTGGTTAGAAAAAAAAGGGATAAAAATGCAAAATATTTTCACTCTAAAGCATGTGAAAAGAGATAGAGAAATAAAATTGTTAGGTTACAAGATAATGAAGGGGTATGGCGAGAAGGTGATGTAGAAATAGAGAAGATTGTGTTGGAGTACTATTCTAAACTATTCCAAAGTTTGCAAACTAATGATTTTAGCCAAACAATGAATGCATTTCTTCTAATCTATCGAATAAGACGGCTTAATTTCTTAGTTCTAGTTTCTCAACAAAGGAGGTTATCGATGCCCTTAACCAATGTATCCCTCTAAAGTGTCAGGTCCTAATGGTATGCCAATTCTTTTCTTTACTTCCTTTTGGAATGTTTTGGGATCTGACGCCATGTGTTGAATTTTTAAATTTTGCTATTATGTCTCATAATGTCAACCACATTTTATAACTTTAATTCCTAAAGTTAAAACACCCGAGTCTATGAAAGATTTAAGACCTATTAGGTTATGTAATATGCTTAATAAGTAAATTTCTAACACTTTGGCTGATAGACTTAAGCTTTTCTAATCCTTCTTAATGTATATCTCCCATAATGGTTTTGTGTTTGGTAGGTTGATTACTAATAATGTGATTGTTGCCTTTGAAATTTTTCATTCAATGAAACATCGTATTTAAAGTAAACATGAGACTTTTGCTTTTAAAATATATGAGCAAAGGCTATGATAGAGTATAATAGAGTTATCAAGAGTTTGTTATGCATAAGATGTCTTTGCCTCCTAATTTTATTCATTTAATCTTGCCTTGTATTTCTTCAGTTTCCTTATCATTCCTGATCAATGAGCAACATAAGGGTTTTCTAAAACCAAGTAGAGGTCTCAACTAGGGGATCTCATATTTCTCTATTTATTTCTTTTGTATGCAAAAGTTCTTTTAGACATGATTAGGAAATCTAAGGAAAACAATAAGGTTCATGGAGCAAAAATTTATAGAGGGAGTCTAGCACTGTCTCATCTTTTCTTTGTTGATGATAACATTTTATTACTATACTGGAATGCATGAAATGAAGGAGATTCTACAGCATTATGAGATGGAATCCCAATAAAAAATCAACTATGATAAGTCAAAGCCTTCATTTAGTGCTAATGTTCTTGATGAAATGCGCAGGCACATTCTCTTTATCATTGGAGTAAATGAGGTAGGCCAACATCTTAGATATTTAGGTTTTCCTACTTTTATTAGGCATTCTAAAAAATTGATTTTTGGAAATTTAAAAGAAATAATTTGTAAGAAAGTGCAAGGTTGGAAGCCCAAGCTTTTGTCAAAGGCTAGTGAGGAGATACTTATCAAATTTATTACTTAAGCCATTCGAACCTATGTTATGACCTATCTTGTACTTCCATCTACATTTTGTGAGGATATTCAGAAGGTTATTTATAATTTTTGATGGGGCGATATGTCTAATAATAGGAAACTATATGAGATAAATTGGGACATACTATATACTGCTAAAAGTGTTGGAACTTAGGATTTCACCATCTTGTTGATTTTAACCTTTAAAGTGAAATTAGAGCAAAATAGGTAAGATAGGCAACTTTAGGGACCGAGTAGGAATTTATCTTAGCAAGGAGCCATTGACATATGTCATGCTTACAACAAGTGTTACAAGTTATGATAACAAGAGAGGAATTTGTTTGTCATGGTTGTGACATGTGTCGTAACCCATGATATCGACAAACTATCTCTTATATTTTAGCCTATATTTTAGCTATTTTAGAAGATTATAAAAAGGAAAAATTTAGAGTTTTTCATAGAAAGCAAAAAAAAAAAAAAACACCTTTTGAGAAGTCAAAATAGGCAATTATAAAAGAAGAATATAAGTGAAACAAGGCTTCAATTCAAGATCTTATTCAAAGTTCAAGAAATCACTTGATATGAGGAGAGAAAGAAAAGGAGAACTATCAACTATAAAGCTAGTTTGGAGAAATTTAGTTCATTCTCTTCATTTATTATTTCCTTATTCAAGATGATGATTTTCTAATTCAATTTGATTTATTTTCTTAGTAGGATAAATCTTTTATCTAGGACCATGATGCAGCCATGGCAGAGATTGAATGATTTATTATTTTAATCACAATGTTAGGATTTTATT
>CATIWR010320553.1:0-50173 GCA_949677035.1 Omphalea diandra | reverse complement strand
ATCTTGACAATATAGATTGAAAGGTTCTAATATCAATTTTAAATGCTTTTTTGCAGATATTAAGATAGAATCTCATTAGGAGTTGAATAGAAGTGATTAGAAGCAAGAAACTCCAAGTATGAAAATTTACCTTCGAAATTAGCGACTGCAAATTTCAGAAACAACATCTCCATATTAGACAGACAATTTCACAGTGTCAATCACGTCCGATAAGGAAAATAGCGACCGCAAAGTTTAAGATCCTTTAGAAAGATCCAACGACTAGTTTTTGGAAATACCAATGGTTTCATACCACGTGGACTAGCCATTAGACACCGTTCAAAAATAGCGATCGTAAATTTCAGTCTCGACTGCGAATTTTGTCTGACGAGCATTTAATGCAAGATATGTCTAGCACAACTTGGAGATTTGGACATAATTTATTTGTAACGTCTCATTGGTGGTTATTGCCTACAAATACACCATCAAATGAACTTGAATGCAAGATGATAACTATTTGATATGTGCTAAAACTCTTGCTAAATTAATTCTCATCTTTAATTCTTTATTTCTTTGTATATAGTTTGGTGTGAGCTTTAAACATCTTTTGGGTTGGGTTTGAGAGTTAGCCTTAGAAAACTCTTGTAGAGGTTTAAGTGTTAGCCTTGAAAAACACTTGTAAGGTTTGGTGTGAGCCTAAACACTAGGTTGAGTGTAAGCCTTGGGAAAACACTTGTAAGGTTTGGTGTGAGCCTAAACACTAAGTTGAGTGTGAGCTTGTAAAACACTAGTTATTGAGTGAAATACCCAATTGGCAAATTAGGGAGTGAGTGTAGGGTTGGTTAATACCCGAACCACTATAAAACTCATGTGTTCATTCTTTTCTTACTCCCTTTCTCTAATCTTTCATTTTTGTGAGTTTCCTCCAAATCAAAAGTTCAAATTTGCCATCATTTCAACCCCCCCTTCTTGGTGCACTAGGGCGAACATGGTATTATGGTCTAACCTAATTCCCTAGAAATCAGTATCATATAAAGTTTCTTTCTATTTAATTTCAGTTTTATTTAATTATTTTTTGTAATTTCAATTTTTATTTATTATTCTTTCATTATTTGATTGCTAAATAATATGAGAAATTAGTTTTTTGGTACTTGTGAAACAATCCTCGTAGGAACTATCTATATTTTATCATTGTATTAGTTGAAGTTATTTATACACTTGCAAGAGTTTTATACGTAACAAGTTTTTAATGTCGTTGTCAAGGATTGATTTTTCATAATATTAATTTCATCTTCAAGCACAACACAATCTCAATTGAAATAATTCTCTTGATATATTTATGGAATGATATTATAGTGTAATCGAATTCCCTAGAAATCATTATCATATAAAGTTTCTTTCTATTTAATTTCAATTTTATTTAATTATTTTTTGTAATTTCAATTTTTTTTTATTATTCTTTCATTATTTGATTGCTAAATAATATGAAAAATTAGTTTTTTGGTACTTGTGAAATGATCATCTTGGGAAAAATCTATATTTACCACTGTATTACTTGAAGTGATTTATGCACTTGTAAGGGTTTTATACATAACAAGTTTTTGGTGCCGTTGTCGAAGATTCATTTTTCATAATATCAATTTCACTTAAGATTTCTATTAATCTAGTGTTTAAATTCTACATTTATAATTTTTGTGTGTTTAATTGTGTTTTGTGTCTTTTGATAGGTGAAGCATTTGGTGTCTGCTTAAAGATTCAATTGTCGAAGAAGGAAGACAAAAAGTTTTAAGAGAATTTGCCATGCTACATACACAAGAGGCTTAGTTAAGCATTACAAACTCGATGTTGCAGCCAACAATTTCAAGATTAAACCAACAATTATCCAAATGGTGCAACAAAATACTTTTGGGGGTGAATCTAATGAGGATCCAAATGCCTACATTACCAATTTCCTTGAGATTTTTGCAACCTTTAAGATTAATAGGGTAATCGATGATGCAATTTGATTACAATTATTTCCCTTCTCCTTGAGAGACAAAGCAAAAATTTGGTTGAATCTTACGAAACCTAACTTATTTGCTACTTGGGAGCATCTCTCTAAGGCTTTCTTGGCAAAATATTTTCTATCAGACAAGACCGCATAATTGAGGCAAGTAATTGCAAGCTTTCAACAAGAGTCGGGTGAGACATTATATGAAGCATATGAGAGATTTAAGGAATTGTAAAGAAGATGTCCATGCCATGGCTTGTTGGATTGGTTGATAGTTCAAACCTTCTATGATGGGTTTAACCATTCAGTACACATTATATTGATGTCGCACCAAGAGGTGCACTCATGAAAAAAAAATCAACCGTAGAAGCATATGCATTATTGGAAGAGATGACGTCAAACAACTACCAATGGGCAAACAAAAGGTGGATTAATAAACGAGTTGCAGGTATTCATGACATTGATGCCTATACCATGTTAAATGCCAAGATGGATGCTCTTGCAAAAAATTTTGAAAGTGTGAGTATGCATGCTATCAATACCATGCCACTGACTTATGAATGGTGTGGAGGAGCACATATGGGAACTGAATGCCAATTAGGAAGTCCTTTTGCTCAAAATTTTATTGATTATGTATAATATATTTCCAACATCATCAGACAGCCTAATAATCCATATTCTAACACCTACGATCCAGGGTGGAGGAATCATCCTAACTTTTGATGGAGTAACCAAGACAATCAAGCTAAGTCTTCTCATCCTTTTAGTTTTCCTCAAAGGCACCAAGGTGGAGATTTCATAGCTCAACCAACTCAACACGAGGAAATGCAATCTTGGGACATGCAAAAGTTCTTGATTAAGAAATTTGAGAAGGTGGAGACCAAGCTAAAAAAGATAGACGATCTTGAATTGAGGTTGAATCAAATGATGCAACATAACCGACACTTAGAGGTGCATATTGGGCAATTGGCTAACACCATTAATGAAAGAATGTAAAGTACATTGCCTAACAAGACTAAAATTAACCCAAGAGAAAAATGCAAGGTAATTACTTTGAGAAGTGCCATAGAGATAACCAACCCCCCACATAAGAACAAGCGTGAAAGTGAGAAAACAACCTTAAAAATTCCTGAAATCTCAGTCCAAGAAAGTGAAGAAACAACCTTAAAATGCATTTGAGATGAGAAAGACAATGTGGAGGAAGCTCAAAAGGAAGAAGAAAGTAAGCCTACACCAATAAACCTTATGTTCCACTTATTCCTTTTCCTCAATAGTTGCAAAAATGCAAGTTGGACAAGCAATATGCTAAATTTTTAGAGATGTTCAAGTAACTTCATGCCAATATTCCATTTGCTAAGGTCTTAGCATAAATGCCAAAATATGAAAAATTTTCAACTAGCTTTTATCTAACAAGAGAAAGTTAGAGGAATTTGATACCATAGCTCTCTCCGAGGATTGTAGTACTACAATACAAAAAGAAGTTTTCACCAAACATAAGGATTTAGGGAGTTTCTCTATTCCTTGTCAAATTTCTCATTGCATATTTGATAGAGGACTATATGATTTAGGTGTTAGTATTAGTATAATGCCTCTTTCTATTTGTAGAAAATTGAAGCTTGGTAAGATCTAGCCAACTACGGTGACATTGTAATTAGCAGATCACTTTATTAAATACTTTGTTAGAGTGGTAGAGAATGTTCTCATGCAAGTAAGGAAGTTTATTATACCAGTAGATTTTATTATGCTCCACATAAATGCAGATGTTAACATGCAATTAATCCTTGGAAGACCATTCTTAGCAACCACGGGGACTATAATTGATGTAAAGAATGACAAGTTATCCTTGAACGTTATGGGAGAATCAATAGAATTTAATGTCTTCAAAGAAGTAAAATAGTCTTATTCTATTGAAGATTGCAATAGGATGGATATGGTTCATGATCCAATTCAAGAAGTTTCTCAGCATGTGCGTCTTCCATTTGAAGCTTATATGGTTTAAGGGGCATCATCATTGCATGACGATCATGAAAATGCAACCAGATTTTTTTGAAGAAACCTCTCTATTTAAAAATTACAGGTTTGAGAATTTTGGACAAGTTGAGGATTCCTTATCAAGTGAAAAAGTTTCAGTTCTAGAACTAAAACCTCCTCTTGTTCATTTGATATATGCATTCAAGGGTGATGCTTATGAAAATGTCTGGTTATATAAGAAGAAAGACAACTTACGACATGTTAAGGAATTTCATAAGCCCTCACTTGAAGTTGAGTAGCAAGTGTGATAAGTTCCAACTCATGGAGTTGTATAATGGCAAGAAAGAGATGGTGCTAAAATATTCAAAGTGAATGACCATCATTTGAAGCCTCTTTTATATGATGATGCATTACAAATGGGAGAAATTCTCCTCTTAAATTCACTTTGAAGCTGAGAATTTATGAAAAAAGTTGAGCTAATGACTTTAAACAAACACTTGTTAGGAGACAACTCGATGGTTTAATTTGTTTCAGTCAATTTAGTTTGTTTATTTCAAGTTCTGCATGTTATTTTTTTATTTTCATATTTCAATTAGTTTAGTGTTTAGATTCTTAAAAATTCAATAGTTTTTGCTAGTTTAATTCTTAGTTAGATTATTTTTTTGTGTTTAATTTGAGTTAATTTTAATTAATTACAAGTTATTTTGGGGGCAATGATTATGGGGCAACAACAATAGATGTGATTATAGAGGGCACAACACGTTAAAGGTTCAAAATGGAGGAAAAAACTAAAATTTAGTTACAGTTGTGTTGCATGGGTCATGCGTCGGACCGTGTAAATGATAACTCACTTTAAATACCCATCTTGTTCTCCGTCTAATCCCATCACAGCAAACCCTAAACTTTATTCATAGTTGCCTCCCTCATTCTCCCAACCCACCCACCTCCTTCCAACCTGCCCACTTTGTCTTTCCTCCAGAAGCCACCCAATTCTCATCATGTCTATCTCCAAAATAGTTGCAAAAAGAAATCTTATCAGTTTTTTAGGCTAGCTCTTCTTTGAAAAAAAAAATGAAGTCAACATATAATGGAAAACTTAGATTGGAATGACAACAAGCTGCAATAATTTTTTTTTTTAGCGCATATGAGATTCTTCCAACAACAATAATTTCTTTTCTTTTCTTTTCTATTTTTTTATTGCAAATTTAGAATTGATTTTTTGTTAGTAATTTTATTTTGAGATATTTTGTGTTTAGTTATTACAAGGCTTAGAGTGGTAATCTAATGTTGTTTTCTAATGTGTGAATGTTTGGGTATTTTATATTTTTAAGTAATCTGATTTTTTGTTTGTTAAAGTAATTGTTAAAAATTTTTGAGATATCAATTGCTTAGAATATTATTTTGTGTTGTTTTAATGTTTGTTATTTTTTTATATTTTTATCAATTGCGTCTATTGGGTTAATTTATTTAGTAATTTTTTATGAATGTAATTGTGAGAAGAAAAATATTTTGTTTATGAATATTGTGCTTATTGATTTTCAAGTACATAAATTTGAAAAAAAAAATAGCAATTATGATTATTAGTTTATGAAAATAGGAACTTTGGTTATTTGATTTATGATTTTAAGTTATGTTTTTCATGAATGATGATGTATTTTTGGGGATATGATTGCATTGTGATTGTTATAAAGAATTGCATTGTGATTAATTTTCATGAACTAATGATAATTTCCAGTGTATAAAAATAGGAATTTGATGATTAGATTGAGAATTTTGTTTAACAATGTGTTTTTAGTGAATGAAAATATGTTTTTATGTATTTGGGTGTGTTATGGTTGTTGAAAAATTTTGCGAACTTAGATAGTACTATATAGGTGTTTTTGAGAATTTTTTAGATTGTTTGTATGCAACAGGCACGCTGCTAAATTGAATGTTAGGTGCATGATTTGTTATGACAACCCATGCACATCTGTCTCGTTCTATTCACATGCAAGTCTATTTGTTTTTACATTTTTATTTTTATTTGTCTTTTTGTCCTTACATTTTTATTTTTATTTTCCTTTCAAACATTGAGAACAATGTTTTATTTAAGTTTGGGGGAAAGACTCTAGTAAAAGAGGAGTATTGACTTTTTGTTCTCATATCAAATATGTTTTTATTGTGTTAATTCTTTCAATTAGTAGGATTCTTTTATGAATATGATATTTAATTTATTTTTTTGTTCTTTTGAATTGCATTGTTTTGGGATAATTGTTTGCTTTAAAAGTGAAGAAGAATTAACTTGAGATGTGATTATTTCATGATTTGTGAATTCTTGGATTACTTGTTGATTACACTTAGGAATTGATTGCTTAAGTCATTACACTTAGAAATTGATTGCTTGTTTAGATTCAAACATATACATGCTAGTTTGTTTAAAACTTTTCTACTAATTCTAGAATAAGGTATATAATCTTTTGTGGTGAAATATTAATTCACAATTGATCAAGGAAATGATTTAGGCATTCTTTGTGTTACCCCATTTAGCCCCCTTTATACATTATTATTTTTATCCTTTGCACCCTTTTTAGGCCATAAAATACACTCTAAGTGTGTATATAAGTCTTTTGCTTGGTACCCTTAAACTTATCACCATATAACCGTCATCATTATCTACTCTTTAAGAGAATTTTAAAATTAAAATTTTTAAGTGGCACTAGAATTTCCATATATTTGTTAAGAAAGTTAAATTTCCTTCTTGATTGTATATTGAGCACGTGCAAGTGTTTGATATTTGAGAAAAAAAATTGGGATGTAATGCTTGTATATTTACAATTTGTTAGTTATTTGGGTTAGTGTAAAAAAAGAAAAAATAATGAAAAAACAAAAACAAGTGAAAAAAAAAAAAGAAAAAAAAGGAAAAGTTGAGAAATTGTGAAGTCTTTTCAATTCTAATGTTTAAATTATTTAGAGTTCACAAATTTATGTGAGATGCATTATGCACACAATTTGCTCTTGACCTTTGTGATGAATTTGGATTGTTTGAGTGATTGTTGCTAAGGAACAAAAGAATGAAGAGTTTGACAAGTTGGGAAATTTTGAGAACATATGAGAATTTTTAGTGTTAATTATTTTCATTCTTGAAATTTTCTTGTTTGAATCTTTTTATCATTTTCTTTGGTAAGCCATTTTCCTTTTGTCTCGTTACAAATCAATAAAGATCATTTGATCATTGATGAAGAATGTAATTACATTAGTGGAGATTGATTGTGTTCTTGCCTATAGAATTATGCATAACATTATGTTAGGAAGAGATTTGATAATATTAACTTGTATTATGTTTGTTTTTAAATTGTATCAAAAGTGAAAAAAAGATGTATCGTGATTTTTACATTTTTTTTGATTGATTTGTACTTGGAATTGCTTGCAAATTTTTGATAGTAAGCTTCAATGTCATAAATTTTCTTATGAGTTTGATTGTGTTAGTTTATTATAAAGTTTTCTAAGTTCAAGAGTTTGCAATTGTGATTTGAAAAGTACTTTTGTTATTTTTTTTCTTTGCTTGAGGACTAGTAAAAGTTCAAGTCTGAGGGAGTTTGATATGGATTCTTTTGGTATATATTTTTAGGTTATGAATTAGGAATTTTTCTAGCATTTATGGTGTTTTTATTATTGAATAAGTTAATTTACGTCACTTTTATATTTGTACATAAATCTCTTAAAAAAAAGCTAAATTGCAGTTTTCAGCAGTGTTGCATGGGCTATTGTGTATCTCATGTGTTGAACCATGCAGAGACACAAAGCTAACTAGTCAATATATTAGAATCGCATAAGCAGTTAAGTGTGTGAGCTATTGCATAGCCCATGCATCGGGCCATGCAAGGCATCAGCCTACTTTTTCAAACGCAAATTGTAGGTTGCTTTTAGAGGAATTTTGACCTATTTTGATATAGATTTCTGGGTGAAAAAATAGCAGATTTTTAAGAGAGAAAAGTGGATCCAAGATCTACACCAAATAAAAAGAAGATTTTGTGAAGAATAGATATTCTCTTAGAGTTTTTATTGTTTTTGTTATGAAGACTTTTTTTAAAAAAAATTCTTCTACTCAATTTAATGAATTTTTTCTTCTTTGTTTCTTTTCTTCTTTTAGGATGAACTAAATCTTTAATTCTGGGAACTAGGGTGAAAACCTAATATTTATTTCATGAATCTATGAAGTGATTTTGTTTCAATTATGTTGGGTGTCTTAATTCTAATATGTTTGAGTTTAATTAATCTTGTATGTATGAACAACTACATATATGTAATATTTGAGATTTTAGATGATGGAGCGAGAATGAAAGTCTAGGGTTAGTCCTAATATATTAAACTAGGAGATTGAGACCACGAGAGTAGGATTGACTTCTAGAGATATTTCAGGATTATTCATGGAACTTAATGCATTGTTATTGAATTTTGTAACCACAAGAGTACGCATAATTTTACTAATAATATACTCAATTTTACTTGAGAGAGGTATTAGGAATGTTCATCTTCAACACAACTCAATCTCAATTGAAATAAGTTTCTTAATATATTTATGGAATGGTATTGTGGCGTATCCGAATTCACTAGAAATCATTATCATATAGAGTTTCTTTTTATTTAATTTCAATTTTGTTTAATTATTTTGTAATTTTAGTTTTTATTTATTATCCTTTCATTATTCAGTTGCTAGATAATAGAAAAAATTAGTTTTTTGGTACTTGTGAAACAATTCTTATGGGAACAATCTCTATTTTCATTATATTACTTGAAGTGATTTGTGTACTTGCAAGAGTTTTACACGTAACAGACACCATTCCCTGTTAGTCACATTATAACACTGAAAATTTTTTATTTGGTTTATATAAATATATGGAGGGCTATGCAAATCTACTTTAGTCTTAGGAGCACAATATTTTTTAACCATTGTTGAAGATTTTAGCCGAGCAACTTGGACCTTTCTTTTACAACACAAGAATCAAATTGTTACTATGATTAAACACTTCCTAGCCATGATTGAGACACAATTTCATATCTCAGTTAAAGTAATTGAAGTGATGATTGCTCATCATTTTTAAGTCATAAGTGTAATTAATTATTCCTAGGAAAAAAATTCAATACCAAAAATCTCGTGTCTATAGCCCACAACAAAATGAGATAGTTGAGCAAAAACATAAACAATTATTGTAAATAGTAAAGGAACTTATGTTTTAATCCAATTTGCTAAAAAAGCTTTAGGAAGAAAATAAACAATTTTAATTTTCTTCTTGGAAAACTCTATTTGAAGCTTTGAACAATAAGTCTCTCGATTATAATAATCTTAAAAATTATAGGTGTTTGTGTTATGCAACAAATACTATGTTATGCAATAAATACTTTGTTGAGGAAAGACAAATTTGATACTAGAACTTTAAGAGTGTGTTTATTGGATATGTTAAGACAAAAGGCTTACAAATTATATGATCATAGTACTCATAAGGTGTTTACCTCTAGAGACGTTCATTTTTATGAAAACATTTTTCCTTATGTTAATACTATCTCTTCTTTTAAAAATTTGTTAATAGTTCCACTTCTAGATTTTGAACTACATCAAAACTCAGAAGATTCAAATTTTCTTCCTTTTTTTAATCAATCAATGAATTCTACATCTAATACTTCATTTTCACAAACACCTTTCTCTTATTTTAATCAATCTCATATCACCACTTCAACTATTGAAAACTCCATACACCTAGTTCATCCTAGTCCTTTACTTTCATCATCCTTACCTATTGTAAGAATCAGTACTAAACTAAAAATTAAACCAAAAAGGTTATAGGATTTTATTTCAAATATTAGTACATCTATAAATTATACTTCACCTAAACTTTCTGCATAGATGAATTCACTCAAAGGTTAAGAGACAATAAATTTTCCTCCTTCTACATTTCCTTTCACTGTCTCACCTTGTTTCAAACCTTATTACCTTTCTTTTCTAGTCAATATTTCACATATTCATGAACCAAATTGCTATAACCAAGCAAAACTATTGGATACATGCTATGCAACAAGAATAAGATGCATTAAAGTCAAACTAGACTTGGGTATTAACTTCATTACCAAAAAGAAAGCATGTCATTCGAAGTAAGTGGGTTTATAAAGCCAAAACTAAGCCTGATAGATCTGTTGATAGATATAAGGCACAGTTGGTTGCTAAAGGATATAATCAAATAACAAACTTGATTACATAGAAAGATTCTCTCCTACAGCTAAATTAGTTATAATGAGAATGTTTTTTGTCGTTGCTATTTCTAAATAATTGCCTATCCATCAGCTCGACATCAATAATGTTTTCCTTCATGGATTCTTAGACAAAGAAGTCTATATGAGACCACTAGAAGGATATAATATAACATCACGAGAACAAGTTTGTAAACTTAAAAGGTCTATATATGGTTTAAAATGAGCATCAAGACAATGGAATAAAGAGTTCAATGATGCCTTACATAATTTTGGTTTTCAAATGTTAGCTAATGAACATTTTCTTTTCTTTAAAGTTGCATCCACTTCACTGTTGTTTCTTCTAGTATATGTACATGATGTTCTGGTTATAGGCATAACTAAAGTTGATATATTATTAAACAGTTTATGGATCGACAATTTGCCATAAAAATCTTAGATATGCTAAGTATTTTTATTGATTGAATGCATGCTCTTATTCTAGTACTTATTTGAATCAATGCAAGTGCATTCTTGATATTCTTAAAGACACTGGACTACTCGATCCTAAACCTATTTCTTCTCCTTTACAAAGGAACTTAAATTGAAAGAATCAACTAGCTCACCTTATTCTAATCCAAAGTAGTATCAAAGATTAATGGGTCATCTTTTTAACTTTAATCTTATGAGACCAGATGTGACATTTGCTATCTAACAATTAGAGCATCTCTAATAGGCTCTTTATTTTGAGCAAAATTCTTTATTTTAAAGTCAATTCAAAAAAATGGTCTCCAATACACTCTTTTTTTTAAAAAAAAAAAAAATTTAGAGAAGAGAGTTGGTTTGGTCTCTACATGTAGAGAGTCAAGCTTCACTTTCCATTCTAATTATCATTAAAATATATCAAATTCCTATATAAGATATTAATTGATATTTATTTGTTTTTCTTTGTTTATTGGAAAGGTTTTTCTCTTTCATCTCACAATAGCTATTTGATTTTATTGAAAAACTGTAAGAATTAATATATATTAGATAAAACATTAATATTTGTTGGATAAAATAAAATGAACATTAAAAATATCAAAAGTCTATTGAAGTTGTATAAATTTTTCACTCTTTATATTTAAAAATTCTTTAAGATGCTCTTTAGAATAGAAAGTACTATTGGAGATGCTCTTAAGTAAGTATCTTAGCAATTATCTTAAATGCCATTGGGATGTTGTAATTCATGTCCTTCGATATCTTAAATGATATTCTACTTGAGGTCTTTTTTATCCTATTGATTCTCCTTGGAAACTTCATGCTTATTGAGATGCTGATTGGGCATCTTGTCCACTCTCTCGCAAATCTATTTGGATGTTATGTGTTTTTGGGTTCATCTCTTATCTCCTAGAAAAGCAAGAAACAAACCAGTGTATCGATCATTAGCTAAAGCCGAGTATCACAGCATAGTAGAGCTCTAATGGATTACCTATTTACTTAATGATTTTCATGTCCCATTGTCTATGTTAATTCCTCTCTAGTGTGATAATCAACTGGTGCTTCATATTACTCAAAAGCCCATTTTTCATGAACGAACTGTACATCTAGATATTAACTGTCACATGGTTCGCAACAAATTTATAGATGGTTTCATTACACTTTGGCATACTTCCACTAAATCTCAACTCACAGATGTTTTTAACAAGTCCCTCTCTAACTTGCAGATGTTTTTACCAAGCCCTTCTTTATCCCACGCTATCCAAATCTATTATCCAAGATGGTTTGATTGATTTTCATTAAATTCCATCTTGAGTGGAGGTTGTAAATGTTTGTGTTTAAATTATAACAGCTAGCTGCAATGACCATATTAGTTTGGTGCAATAGATAAGCAAAGTTGTAGGCTTGTTAATCCAAGTTAAAGTTGGATTAGTTGGGATTGTTATATAGGCAGTGACCTTAATGGAAATTTTAGTTAGCTGACCTTGATCAACTTTTGTTAGCATTGAGGGAACAGACAAATATATACTAGCTAAACGTTTTTATGTATATATATACTTCTTTGGGACCATCTAGTGTCCTTCCATGTCCTTTCAACGTCCCTTCATATCTTTACTGATTCGATACTAAATTTCCACCGTCTCTTATTATAATTTCAATTATGGTTATTGATTATGGGACTATTAATTAAAGTCTATATGTCAGTTAAAGAATTGAAAAGGTTCAATTTGTGTTGCGCTATAAATATTCCTTTTATTACTATTCCATACCATTGTCTCACCATATACAATTCATTTCTTATTTGAAATCACTAAATTTCTTTTGGTTGCCTTCCACCGATGATTGCCTTTCTTAGACAACTCCTTTAATCTATATGAATTGTGAGGTTGTGTTGGGTAATTTGTATGGAAAACTTGTTTCCCTCTTTTTTTCATTATCGATCTCAATATCTCAAATACTGTTGATATCGGTACTTCAACTCAACATTAAAAAAAATAATAACAATAACAGTAGAATGTAAGAGGAAGCTCATTCTTAAGATTTATATTTTGACGAGAGTTTGAGCTTGAACTCACGTAGGTAAATAAGAGCTAAATGCATCATTGAGCCCCTGAACTTTTCGTATTTATACTATTGAGCGTTTTTACTATAATTTCTATACATTGAATCTTTTTACTATCTCTTTTTTCGAAAGAAGCTAAGAGAGTGTATTACATGCTTTGTAATAAAAAATAATATTTATTCTAAAATAAGTTAAACTCATTTTAAGATACTTGAAATTTTATGTGATTATGCTATTGTGTCCTTGTACTTTAATTTGTATCTATAAAATCCTCAGATTTTTTTTTTATCGTATTAAGGACTTTGATCAGAAAAAAAGATGAAATTAATAAAAAAAAATTCATAAATAATATTTTAAAAAATGAAGAAATTATATTTTTCACAATTAAATAATAAAATATAGAAAATTTTGTGATTCTAAATTTTTCAATTTTTATTTCTTATATAATGTTATTTTTTATATAATATAACTTTTCAGTAATGTTTAAACTGCATTTAATAAAATTATATCAATTAAATCTATTTTAATCTCATTACTGTGAGATATATGTTTGGATAATCCAAATTAAAATAATGTAAAGATGTAAATAGTTTCAGAAAAAGTGAAAATGTAAAGGTAAAAATACTCAATATATCCTTAATCCCTTATACTATCACATTTATACTATTGAGCTCCTCTTAATAAGAACCGTTAGTAACTTTAGTAATTATTTATTATCTTCCTCAAAAAGGACTTAATCAAGGAAAAAATAATAGTAGAATGACTCAATATATATAAATTAGAATAGAACGCTTAACAGTATAAATGGAAAAATTTCAAAGGCCAGATGAGGTATTTAACCGGTAAAAAACCTCTCTATCCTAACTCAAAATGTACTGTCATAAATCATTTTTAAAGATTTTAGCTCAACAACAATAAACGAAATTGGTAGTTGTAATAATGGATGAAGCTATCGATATAAATGAGTTTAAAAGAAAATGACAAACCCAAAATTTCAATAAAACGATTAGATGAAAGAATGTTACCATTTTGATCTTTTAACATAATCAGATCTAGAACTATGAATTATCATCATAAACAAAACATATATAGCTACGTGAGTACAGTAAGAATGAACATATGACAATAATGATGAAGAAATGAGAAAATCAGCAGCATCCATTGAGGAACATGGCTTGTTAATAAAAATTACCTATAAGAATGAATCAAAAGCATCTCAAGCCAACCAAAGGCAGAGAACTCATTAACTACCGAAACAAATGGCTTTTGATATAAACTTAAGAAGAATATATCAAAGTGATTCTAAAACTAGTAGAGCTGTAGACTCGCAAAATATAAATTCAAAGATAATAAGGCAGTGAATATAGAATTCTCAAAATATGAAATAAACTACTAATGAAAAGAAGAAAAAAAAAATTTGCATAAAAATAAAAGGGTTTAATCTATAACTCAAACTCAACAAAAACTATACATTAAACTAAAGACTGGAGCAAGGATTTGAAAATATAAAATAAAAAGCAACAAAATGAATATAGACTAAATCCAAATCATTGGAGTGTATTGAAGATCCTTTGCTTTATTTTCAAATAGAGTATTTATACGGATCTTGTGCTTGAGAGCCAAGTAAATAGGGATACTTATCCACTAAGATAGGACCAACATTAGCAGATAGGACCAACATTAGCACCATAGAACATTTTATAGAACTCTTTTATGACTTCAGCTCCTTATCCTTATGCTAGCTCTTTTTTTAGCTACGTGTTAGACTTTGTTTCCTACTATCACAGACGGTACCTTCCCTTATTCTTCTCTTGAGGCACGCCATCTTTTAATAAAAAAAAAGGTAGGTAAACAATGGCCCCCAACTTCTAGCGATTGATATTGTTGAAATTAATAAAGGCTGTAGTACTTCAAAGTCGATTGTCTCCTTCAATCCTCATACATATGTGTTTGAAAGATTCTTGCTTCTTTGCTAAATTGTTCTTTCTAATCCATTATCTTGAGACGTTTACCTTTTTGGGCTGGCTCAACTTCCTTTCAATTCTCTCCATTTTTGATTGCCTTTCTTATTGCATAAGATGATCCCTCATGTGTGTCGTTTTTCTCGATACAACTGCTAAGCAATATTTTCAAAACCAAATCGGTCAGTAAATCAGTCGATTGATTGGTTCGCAATTCAGTTATTCCAATAAATTCAATTAATTCAATATAAATAAAATTTAAAACTATTATTATAGTAACTTTAAAAATTTTGAAAAAAATATTAAAAATATATACATATAATTATAATAATTAAAAATAAAAAATAATACTAAAAACTGATTTGAATCAAATCAAAACAAATATTGATTCAATTTTTAATTTTATGGATTTGGCTAACCACTTTGATCTGATTTGCAAAACATAACGTTGCTGCTAAGGTACAATAGTGGCTTTTGAACCCCTCTACCATTGACTGTCTTTCTTACTGTTGTGACTCGCCACCGGTGTGTCATTGTGAATGTCTCTAGCGTACAGTTGTGGCTTAGTCTTAGATCATGTTTCATACACTAAGAAATGAAAATAAACTAAAATATTAATTTCATTTTCATGTTTAGTATCTTAATTTAATTAAAAAAAATTTAAGAATGAGATTCCAAAAACATAAAATATCTTATTATTATTCTTACATGTAAATATACCAAATAAAAATATTTGAATCCTAAAACACATATTTTAGAATAGAATTCTATTTTCTATTCCTTAATGTAACCAAACATGGCTTGTTGTTATGGCTTACCCCAACTGTATTATGATGACTTGCCCTTATTTTGTTGTGGTGACTTATCCCAGGGTACCGTGATGATTTGCCTTGGAGTACCATGTAAATTTGCACTCAGTATACCATAGTGAGTTGCCATTGATGTACTAAGGTAGCTTACACCTAATGTAGTGACATGGCTTGCCCACGCACTTAATAAGTTTCTGTAGGTTTTTCATCTACTTCTTCCAATTTTCCTTGGTGTAGGGTTAACCTCGAGACTGTTGAAAAATTCCAACGGTTTTATCTTTATTAGAGGCTTCGATTCATTATTCTCTCTCTCTTTACCTCCTAACTACTGGACATTCTCGAAGCTTTCTCTGTTTGTGTCTGACCATTCTATATGGTGTTCTGTTTCTCGAAATGATCTCCTGATTTCCTTTAGCTTTTGCTTGAATTTGGCTATTTGCTTTTGTGAAAAATGAAATAGATTCATTTGTGAGCTATAGCTTAATAGTGTTTACAGAATTGTGAAACCCAAACTTTAATTAGAGTTTTTTTTTAAAAAAAAAATTGATTGATAATTAACAGATTATATAACTACGCTATTAGATATGGTAATCATATAACTATGCACAACAAGAGACTGATTTACACGAACAGTATATAAGAGACACCTCATAATGAGTATTTTTTAACCTTCTCAGATGTGAGGTTGAAATTAATTAATTTGAATAACCATTTAAGATGTCTCATTTTGTGGTTCAAATAATAGGTTTTGGCATTCATAGCAATATGAAATATCAATGAGAGATTACGCATTAATAAATTTCTATAACCATTTAAGACACCTCATTTTGTGGTTCAAATAATAAGTTTTGGTATTCATAACGATATTAAATATCAATTAGAGATTACACGTGCATATATAGTCTGATGGTAAAGTGAATCATGAGATGAGTGAGGTATTGAGTTTGATTCTCTTATTCACCTATATGGTGGGAGCTATTGAAAAGAGCAGACGACCTCTTGTTGTGTAACACAACGTTGTTTTGATCTATTAGGCCTCCCATAAAAAAACTTATATATCAATGAGGGATTAATTACACTTTATAGATTTACGCAGGTTACTTCATGTTATGTAACCCATAATACTGTTTTGACCCATTGAGTCTCCTATGAATAAAAAATTATCAATAAGGGATTAATACACTTTATGGATTTATGCATTAGTACTCCCTAGAAATGACAATTTTTTACTTGACCCTAACTTGGGGTAAACTCGAAATGATTTAAAATTTTTTGGGTTAAGTAAAGGTCAGCCAGATGGATTGGGTTAAAACTAACCCGAATTGGTCAATCCATGATCGACCCAATTGACTCAATGATATTATAAAAAAAAAAAGAAAAATTTTATTACTAAATATATAAAGGTAGAATAATGAAAATATAAAAGAAAGAATTTTATTTCAAAAAATGTTTAGATTATTTAATTAAATTTAAATTTAAATTTAACTTTGATATTTTTATTTAAAATATATTGAAATTTTTATTTTTTAATAAATTTATTAATTTTACTATGCTTTTTATGTGCCTAAATTACAATTTATGATTTACTATGATAAATTATTTAGTAATCATAAAAATTATTTATTTTGATAAAATAATTTTATCATAATATTTAAAGTATTTAATACAGTGACAAACATTATTATTTTTTCTTATATGTAATGTGGTGGGCATTACATTGTGATAAAATATTATGATAAAAGAGCGTATGTCATAATTTATCTTATATGCACATTCATTATTACAAAAATTTTTGAGTTAAAAATTTGCGGGTTCAATGATTAAAAACATTTAGACCTTTTTGAGAATTTTCAATTGTATCTAAAGTTTTTAATTGGGTCAATTACACTCTAATTTGATAAATTAGTTTCAATTATATCCCAAGTCAAATTAACATTTAATTAAATGTGTATTTAGACTCAATTGACCCTTATATTTTTTAATTAGTTCAATCAAATTCAAAATTAAGTTTAAATCTTACTCAATTTTTACTTAATTTAAATATTTTTCACAAAAATATCAAAATTTTATTTTTATTTTAGTTGATAAATAAATAATTTTATAATAATTTCATGTTTTAAAATTATAAATATATTTTTATATATATATTAATAATAATTAAATAAATCCTTAATTTTTGTTTTAAGGATAAATTTTTTAAAATTGTTCAAATTCATATCATGTAATTGATTTTTTAAATGTTTCTCAACAAATTTTACTTTAAATATATAAATTAATTTTGTTAGGAGAAAATGAAAGGAAAAATTTTTAAACGAGAGATTGAAAAATTTATAAAAATTTATAAATTATTAATTCAAATTTCAAAATTTTTTAGATTTTTTAAATTTAAATATAAAATTATCAAATAACAGTATATAATAAATTTAATTATTTAAAAATGAGATTAAATTGAATAAAAAAATATCATCTTAATTAAGCTCATATAATTGATTTTTAAATATTTCTTAAAGTTTTTTTTTTGGAAATAATTTATTATTTAAAATATAAAAATTAAAATTTTAAGGAAAGATTGAGAGAAAATTTTTTTAAATAAGATATTGAGGGATTTTATGAATTACAAATTTAGAAATTTATATATTTGAATATAAAATTAAAAACTTTTCATATAAAAATATATAATAAATTTATTTAAGCAAAAAAAGAGATTAAATTGAATATAAAATAAAAGTATCATCTTAATTAAGTTTATGTAAATAATTTTTAAACATTTTTTAAAAATTTTTATTGAAATAGTTGAAATAATTATTATTTAAGATATAATAATTAATTTTTAAGAAGAGATTGAAAAATTTTATAAATTATAAATTATTATTTTAAAATTTTTATTTCTTAAATTAAATATAAAATTAAAACCATCATCTAAAAATACAAACTAAATTTAATTAAGTAAAAATGAGATTAAATTGAATAAAAAATAAAAATACCATCTTAATTAAACTAATGTGGTTGATTTTTTAAATATTTCTTAGAAGTTTTTATTTGAATAGTTTAAAATTTTATTATTTAAATATGAAATTAATTTTTGAATAAAGATTGCGAGAACTTTTTTAAAAAAAAATTAGAAATTGAGAGATTTTATGAATTACAAATTTAAATTTTAAATTTAAATATAAAATTAAAATTTATCATACATAAGTACATAATAAATTTAATTAAGTAAAACTAAGATTAAATTGAATAAAAATAAAGCAATATATTAATTTTAGATTTAATTAAACTAATTGAAAAAGTATAAGGATCAATTGAGTCTAAATGCACTTTATTAAATTTTATTTTTGAGTTGAAGTATAATTAAAATTAATTTGTCAAATTGCAATATAATTGACTTAATTAGAAGTTTTAGATACAATTTAAAATCGATAAAAGTTTTTTTAAAAATAATTAGGCTAAATTTTTGCCATAATTTTTTTAAATGATTCAATATGTAAAAGCAATTGATGACTTACTTTTTTATAATAATTATAATAAATTTGATTTTGGTCACAATAAAATCACATATTAAAACAAATCTAATTTTATAACACAAATTTTTGTTATAATACACAATTTTTTATAATGAATGATTTTCTATTATTGAACATTATATTTTGTCTGTTCATTAATTTAAATTATGATATATAACTTGAATATATTTTTAAGTGAACTTAATTCAATTGTTCATTATATATAGTTATTTACTTAAAAAAATAAAATATATTTAAATTACTAAGCATTTAAATAAAAACAAAAAATTTTAATAAAGTTTTGTTTTATATAAAATCTATCTTGCTAAAAATAATTTTTAATAGAAAATTATTATTTATCTCTCAACAAATTATGAAAAAAATATTGCATAACTGATAAAAAATTTAAATCAACATTTTAAAATTAAATAATAAATGACACGATCTGAAATATTAATTTCAAAAGTAAACTTGAACCCAATTTAAAAATTTTTCTGCATGCACAACCTAATATGATAACCTAAACTCTAGCCAACCCAAAAATAATTCAATCCAAAACAACTCCACCCATCTCATTTGCCACCTATAGCCCTCCCTCGTTCTTTGTTTTCAAGAAGCGATGTTGTTTTTCAGTTACAAAATAAGTCGTTAATTTTTAATATTTTATATAATTTTTATTTAAAATTCTAAAATTAATCTTATATTTTATCATTAATTTTAATATATAAGTTCATCTCGATACTTTTATTAGTAATCTTAATAAGTAAAAAAATTATTATAATAATTTTAATTAATTAATAGATTAATCTTATTATAAGTTACATATTGTCAAATAAATTAATAATTACCTATGGAATATAAGAAACATATAACATTTTTATATTACATTAAAATCAATTAATGTCTTTCGATAAAACTAATGTTCATATATATTAGATCTCTGTAAAAAAAAAAAAAAGATTACAATATTTATTATTTATTTAAATAATCAATACTTTTAATATTTATATGTGAAAATTTTTTTATAATGAGTAATAAATTAATTTTTATTTTAAAAATTTAAGAGTTAAAGTAATAAATTAATCTAATGAGTGACAAATTAAGAGTTAATTTTTCAAATTGTTTATATTTGTTAAAGTGATGTTTTATATATATATATATAGAGAGAGAGAGAGAGAGAGAGAGAGAGAGAATAATTACTGTACATAATAAATAAATAAAACGCTATTTATTTAAAAAAAAAAAAAAAGCTTACTCAATCATTTTAACACAAACAACCCCTCCAAGCTACAAAAGTACTGTCAAATAAATGGCCATGCATTCATCAAATAATTTCGCAGTCATATAATTCTCCTTAATAAAATACAAATTCCAAAGAAGAAAACAACTACACAGATCACATAACAAAGTGTATTTAGCGGCAGAAAAACTATTCAGCTACGTCAAAATCCCAACTGACACTCACATCCACAATTACCAATTAAGAAATAATAAAATCCATTAACCTGCATTGATGTAAATTAAATTACACCAACATTATATAACAATACACACATTAAACTGCATTGACGTAAATTAAATTACACCAACACTGCATAAGAATAAACACCACTCAACAAACTATTGACTTACCATTAATCCCATCTAAATATTTGGATCAAATTTCCTCCACAATTTACTCTCTCAACATAGCTCCGCATAAACACACAAAACAAGAAAACAAACACATTCCCATCACATTGTTAATATTGTTAGCAAAAACCAGTGTCTGAGGATATCTCATCATAGCAAATAGGTTCCAAACTCAAACTCAATCCTTCTCTCTCAATCATCTACTCTCTCAAATTTCACCTCCATAATTAATGTACTTGTTTTATTGTGAGCAGCTCAACACTCTTGTATCATTAGCAAATCAAAAAGAAGTTCTACAACAGATCGAACTATCTCAATTGTTTAACAAATCAAGCATGTTAAACAATGATAGCAGACTTTTCTTAAAATGTATGGTTGAAGCTGGAAACCGATCAGTAAAATTATTCATGGGAATAGACTTATTCTTCAATCTCAAACAGAAGGAGGGCTTCAAATGCTAAAATCAGAGCCCTTTGAACCTCAGTCAATCTACAACTACACCATATCTTTGTTTTAACTTTAGATTCATACAAAGCAGTAGACACCTTCACACAACTATTTAACAATGATACACATAGGCTATATTCAAAATATGCTCCAAGACAATCGGCTACAACAAATCCTAGACATCAACAAATGACACAGAATTGGAGAAAGCCATTTGGGACAAGAACTGAACGACAGTCCACCACTATGACAAGCTATAATGTCACATGTATTTTTCGTGCCTTAGACATATAACTCCTTGAGATAAAGATTAGGATACCATGACATTAACACTTACAAATATAAATCACACACCCCACACCATATGCTATAATAAAACATAGTATATGAATAATATCACATACAATGCCTCAGTTTATTGAAACTTTTTTGAATTACGATCACTCTACCCCTGTGGTTAGCATCACCTTTTATGAAAAGAAGATAACATTATTTCTGCCATAATTCATGACAAACAAAGACTAATTCCAATCACGAAAAAAATTCAAAATAACAGCAATCCATGAAAAAAAAAAACAAATGACAATGCCGAACCATTGACTGCCAATTTCACATAACAATTTTGCTAACAATATAACAACGAAATGTGCAAAGTGCAGCCTGAATGCTAGTTTATCCCCTAAACCTATATTTTAACATTTAGAGATTTAGATGAACCCAAGTAATGTCTATCAACGTGCAAAACACATAGTAAAGAACTAATATATACATAAATAGACACAAAAAAAACTTGAATCCAATCCGGAAATTAAAAATGTTTCAAGACTTACATTTATTATAAAAGGAAGTATGAACCAGGTTGAGGGAGTTGGAGTGGCTACAACAACTAAGAAAGACCAAGGGAGAATGAGGCTTTGCCAATGCTTCCATCCCTTAATCTGAACACAAAAGCCTCATAATTACTAAATTCTCCAGTTAAATCTTTATCAGTTGGATCAGTGAAATATATGCAATTCCCGTCCCATCCAGCCAATCCGTGAGAACAAACAGAGAAACAACACTCCTTACCCACAACAAAAACTCGATCACCGAATGACTTCACATCGACCCATGTACCCCACTCTTCATCAAGCCTATAAACTTTAATATCTATTGTCTTACTTGGACAATTAAGGTAGATTTCAGGATGATAATACAAATCATCATGATAACCCATTTCTTGATTCATATGCTCGACTCCCTCGTGATCCATCTCTTGATCATCATGTTGATTTACATCCACAATGTGTCCATCAAGGTATCTGTCAACAATGTAAAGATCGCCACAAGACTCCACCAAATGCTTCTCATTGCCGCTACTATACAGCGCAGGTGAATATCGGACTAAGTTAAACGAAGAACAATCAATCCAATAAACAACCCCACTTCCATCAACAACATAATATTGTCCCTTGTACACTATAATGTCATCGTAGTCAAAATTTGTGTCATCTAAAAGTCTCCAATTCTTATCCCCATTTCTCCAATACGCCAATTTCCCCTCACGAAACACCGCAAGAATACCAAAATCATCAGTTGAACAAGTCAAACTAGGAAACAGAACAGCTTTATTAATTCCTAAAACAGGACGACCAAGTGAAAGTTTAAGAGTACAATAAGGTTTACTCAATTCCAGCAAGCGAAAGTTTAATACGTTCAAAGTGTTGGGATTCACACTTGTTGGAACACTAATTTGGGCGTTTGAGAGTGGACTCAAAAGCTGCATTTCGGCCTTAGTTGACTCCTCCACTTTAGTCAACCAGGAGTTGGAATTAGAGCCTGTGTCTTGGAGACGGCAGATTATGATCGGAGATAGCCATGCGGCAACGAGGATGGGGCGAGGGAGATTGAGGCGGAAGCGTGGGTATTGTTTGTGCCAAGGAGAAACAGAGGATCGCCATGAAGTGCATACTGCTCGAAAGCGGTACACGTCGATTCGAGAATCGAGGTGCGTTCCTATGATTTCTAGCAATTCCTTCGGAAGATCAGCCCAACTACGGTGTCTCATCTCTCCGCTCGTATCGCTCTGTCTCTCTTTCCCAGTCGAGTTTGGCAAGGAAATTAACATTTCAGGTTAACACTATGTTTGGATAAGTGGAAAGTGGCGTCGGCTTTATTTCCGCTAAATAGTCATAATCATAATCATTAATTATTCACGGAAAAATCTACGCTACACCAAATATATATAAAGAGAGAGATTGATTTATACTTAAAGAAAAAATATAATAACATTTCAATATTTTATTCTATTGAGCTCTTATAGTTTTAATTTATTCTATTGAGCTTCTATGTGAATAAAACTTATCATTTTAAGCATTTTTTTTTAACATTTCGTAGGCACGTGTCTTGCAATCGCTAATGTAGTTAAAATCTTGTAGACGTGGATCTTTTTACTTTTGTCCTGAGACTCTTAAACTTTTAACTTTATTCTATTGAGCCTTTATAGTTTACAATTATTTTATTAAGCCTCAATACTATTATAACATATCATTTTACCATATTTTTAACCTATTTTATTAAACAAACTATCAAAAAATCGTAAATTTCAAATATGTCTCAATTTTTACTTTTTTTTCTTTATACCTATTCTACATTCAAATTTTGGATTCTTAATTTTTTTAATTGATCTAATTAGATTTAATATTAATTTTTTAATCTAATAGAATAATATTTTTATTTTTAGGCTATTTAGATCTATTTGTTATCAAACAATATAAGAATTAATTTTTTAAGAATAAAATTAACTATAATTTTAAAATAATAAAATCTAATTTTGAAAATGTACAAAATTTTACAAATTATAATCATATAATAATTGGCAAATATATTTAGGCCATATTAAAACCCTTTTAAGTTATAATCTATAATACTAAATAGGAGTGCACCGGACATGAAAATACCATATTGAACCAAAAATCGAACCAAGAAATCGATTATAAAAAGTACTCAAAAGAATTAAAAGTTTCTAATACTGTACTATTTCAGAGAAAAAAAGTGGGACATTTTTGGGGCAACTCCTATATTCACACTGAAAACTATACCATTTTTTTTCGATTTATTTCATACCAAGTATAATATATATATATATATATATATAGACACACACACACAAAAGAAACTGTATCAATATTGCCATTTCTATACATTAATATGCAATAAAGGCTTCTACATATTTATACACATTTATATTTTAAAATTGATATATTGTAAAATTACATATTTGCTTTTTATTTTTTATTATATTTATATTACAAAATTAATATAATATATTTATATTTCATAATCCATATATTATCTATTGCAGTCTTGCAGACTTATTTTTTATATTAATAAGTGTTTAAATTTGAATTTTAGATTTTAAATAAATATTAGATGAATTATATTTATTTAATATTTACATTTAAAATTTTGAAAATCGCCAATTATAAACCAACTTGTCTTATTTTATTTGGCTTATTTATTCTATATCATGTACTGTTTTGTTTCAAAAATTTGATACAATACAAGACGAGACTCAAAAATATATGAGATGCGATTGGTTCTTGAATTTTATGGAATCGATAATTTTGGAATGGGTTGAAGATTTTCAAATTTCCAGCTCTACCCGACCCATGCACCCCTAATACTCAAGAAATTATTATTTTTAATTTTAAATAAGTAATTGAGATTCTATTACCAAAATTAAAAGTTTATATTATCAAAATCTAAATGATTACATGGTAAAAAGTAATTGATAGAGCTTCTTATCATTTTAAGCTTTTTTTTTTTTTTTACAAAATGTTAAAAAAGGGCTTAAAATGATCAATTTTAATAATACAAAAATTCAATAGAACAAATTAAAATTTTAAGAGCTCAATGGAATAAAAGTTAAAAGTTGAAGGATCTCATAATGGATTTGCCCAAAATGTCAGCTTGTTTCCTAGTCATTCATGCACTCATAAGGCGATTAAAAAACACGCGGTGATGAAATGTTAAACAAGGGCTTAAAATGATCATTTTTAATAATACATGGCCTCAATAAAATAAATTAAAACTATAAGAGCTCAATAAAATAAAAGTAAAAAGTTCAAGGGTCTCATAATGGATTTTGCCTAATAATAATTTTATATAAATAATTATAAATTTCTTTTTATTTTTTAAATTGACTTAAAAGTTTAATAATCATATTAAATACTTAAAATTGAAAAATATTCACCACTTAGTTTTTAAGTTCTCAATATTTTAAGAGTGTTTGATAATAATTCTTTTGGTAAGCCTTTAGTTTCAAAACATTACTTATCTGATAAGTCAAAATTTTTCTTTAATGGATTAAGTAATAGAAACATTTTACTATTTTGATATATTTATTCTTTATCACAATCTTTTTCTATTGATAAAATATAATTCAGTTTTAAAATAGAGGTAAAGATAGGAATACCTAAAAATTAATTACAAATTACAAATTTACTTCAAGCATTTGCATTTCCCAAAAAACTAATTTCCACCAGATTATGACAAATTTAAACTCCAAATCTCTCTCCCTTAATCAACTTCAATCATCAAATCTCTTAGTAATTAAAATGAGAAAAAGAAGAAAAGGAAATCTTTTTACCTTAACCATTTATATTCATCAAATCAATGTGTAACAAATATATAAAGAAAAGGAAACAAATTCAATTTGTAGTTGCAAAATTTTGCATCCTGTTGGATTTGCAGCTCATTGATCTATTAAACCAACAAATAAAGTTCGAAACTTCTTTTTCCAACAGCTTCTTATTCGCATTTCTTCATCAATTCAAAATTTTTCTTCCAGCTCGATTTGCAGCTCATTGATCGATCAACACAAAAAATAGAGTTTGAAACTTCTCCTTCCAATTGTTTCTTATTTGTGTTACTTAATCAATCAAAACAACAACCATATCTACAAGTTTCTTCTTTGAAACATCTGGAAAAAAAATTGACAAATCATCATTTCCATCATTTTTTCTTCCAAACAGGTAAAATAACTAATACAAATCTTCAACAAAACTTGTTTTCTACTACATTTTCCATTAAAATAAATTTATGTTTCATAAAATAATGAACAACAATTGCTTTATTTTTAAATTATTCTTGATGTCTATATGATTAAAAATCAATTCAAAATACTTAAAAATTCATGAATTTAAACAAAAAAAAAAGAATAATGTTTACAAATGGTTTACTTATTTATTAGTAAGATAACAAAAATTTGCATTTGTTTTTAATTTTCTTTTGTATTCAGTAATTACAAAAAGTAAAAATAAAATGTTTATCAATGATTTACTATTTATTTATTTCTTGTTTATCAAAATCATAATCTATTTTTAATCTCATCCTGTATTCAAAAACTGTAAACTATAATATAAAATATTTATAGATGGTTTTATCCAGCTATGTGTGGTTTATCATATTTTTTATTTAATAATTATAAATTGTAAATATAAAATGTTTATAAATGATTTACTATTTATTTATTTGTGGTATATCAAAAATTATAATCTATTTTTAAGCACAATCTATATTCAATAACTGTATACTCTAAATATAAAATTTTTATAAATAGTTTATTATTCATCTACTTGTAGTTTAACATAATTTTTTCATTAAACATAAACTGTAAACATCAAATGTTTATAAATGATTTACTATTTATTTATTTGTGATTTATCATAAATTATAATATATTTTCAAGCTCTTTATGAATTAAAAAAACAATAAGCTATGAATCTAAAATATTTATAAATGGTTTACATTCATCTATTTGTAATTTATCAAAAATTTCAATCAGTGAAATTGTTGACTAATGCTTTATATTTGATTTACTTGTCATTATTTATTCATTTTCTAATAAAAATACATCATATATTAGCATTCATTCACTACAATGGTTTTTGGGAAAAAGATTTGAAATACATCAACTTTAATGTAACTGGTATACTTATACCAACATATTGCAACTTCAGCAATCTACTAAATATTATTAGAGATCAATTTAAAGCCATATAAGAAGAAAGAGGACTGAAGATAAAATATCAAGTAAAGGATGGTTACCCAACATTGAAGATACAAATGACACAGATCTATAATTATATTTGGAATTGAAAAAGAAAAAACCAACATAAAATCAACACAAAGTAAACAAGTAAACTTAAAAAACTAACAAAACAACATAATAACAACCAAATAAACCACAAATCAACAATAATAAACAAAAAATAAACTAAAACCAACATAAAAAAATAAAAAACTTCAAAACTAACAAATCAACATAATAAGAATAAAATAAAACACAAATCAATAATAAATAAATAAATAAATGCATATCAATGCAAAATAAAATAAAAAACTTCAAAACTAAAAAATAAAATAACAAAACAAATAAACCGCAAACCAACAACAATCAAATAAAAAATAAAAATTAACACAAAATAAATACAAAAATTCTAAAAAATTACTTGAGGAATCGCAACTGGATCTTTAAGAAATGTGATCTTCCCAATAGCCTCTTTAATAAATGAACTTCGTTTTGATTTATGTACCCTAGTACTTTCTTCCTCAAAATCACCACCATCAATAATCTTCGTCTTTAGCCAAGATCGTGTCTTCTGAATACTAGCTCTTTTTTCCAACTTTTTTCTAGATTTAGAACCAACATTCTTCACAACATTGTTTTTTCTACCACTTTCAGCTCTTCTCTTCAAAGGAGATTTAATTTGAACTGATTTTCTACCCATTACATCACTACTAGAAACACTCAACAACCTCTCTGACCTAGGGTTTACTAAGTTCCTTAAAATTTGGAAATTAGTATTAATCATATATAAATTATACAATGATAGAGGAAATACCATAACAAACAAGATTAAATATGGCAACAGTGTAAGATTAATGGACATATGAATCAAGAATAGTAAGAATCGTGACAATATGGAGCTAGAATACCACAACTAGTAACTGTGCAACACCAAACGACAACATGCAACATATCACAGAGGGTAATGGCGCAAAAAGTGTAAAAATGTAAAAACTAACAATAGAAATGTAAAACAAACTAACGATCAAAATGTAAAAACTAATTTACCATAAAATCTTTTTAGAACATGCGAGATATAAATGTCTTTGTTGGATTAGATTGGTCAAACCTTAGTCAAAACTCTATTTTGATCTTGACAATGTAGATTGATATGTTTTAATATCTTTTTTTAAGTGTTTATTTTGCAGTTTTTAAGATGACATTGTAAGAAGAATGGATGACTTTGGTCTAGACGGATTAGCGAAAGAAATCGCTACTGCGACTTAAGTAAGAAAAGAATGAAAACCGAATAGGGATTCTCTACTGTGATGATTTTCTTAGAAGACCGATGTTGATTTCTCTATCGCGATTATTTTTCTTGGAAAACCAAACAGTATTGATTTTAAGATGGCTTTTGGTTGGTTTGAAGAACATAATGACTATTTTTCTTAGAAGACCAATGACAACATGCCATATGGACTAGCCGTTAGATAAAAACATGATTCTTTATTGTGATTTCAATTTTTTTAGCCCAATAAGTGAAATCATAATCTCAAATCATTAGTCACAATTGTGAATGATGTTTGACAAACATTTAATGCAGGATCTGTCTAGCTTGCCTTAAAGATTTAGATATAGTTTCTTAGTAACATCTCTTTGGTGGTTATGACCTATAAATACTCCATCAAACATACATGAATGTAAGAGAATAGCATTAAAGATAACCAAACTCTTGCAATTTTGCGTCTTAACCTTTAATTTTTTGTATTTGAGTTGATATTATTAGGTACAAGCATTAAACATCATTGTTATTGGGTTTGAGAGTTTGTCTAGTTAGAAAACTCTTATAATAGGTTAAGTGTGTGCCTTTGGGAAAACACTAGAGAGATTTTTATGTGAGTCTTAAAACACAAGTTGTAAGGTTATGTGTGAGCAATAAAACACAAAGTGTACAAGTTTGGTGTGAGTTTGAAAACATCATTTAGTGTTAGTGGAATGCCCAATTATGAGGAATTGGGGAGTGGATGTAGGGTTCATTAACACCTGAACTATACAAAATATTATGTGTTCACTTCTTCTCTGTGCATATTCTTCACCTTCCCTTTAAAATTTTAAATTTCTTGCCAATTCAACCCTCATTCTTAGTGCTTAAGGGATAATAAGTGGTATCAGAGAAAGCGTCTGCTTGAAACCCTTAATTGAGTGAGTAAAGGAAAATGGCACAAAAAGGAATCCACACTTATCTCAAGTTATACTTTGATGGAGCCGACTTTACGCATTGGAAGTATAGGATGGAGATATATTTGGATAGCGATGTGGTGGATCTTTGGGATATTGTGGCACAAGAGTGGAAGCCTCCTACTAAGGTGGTTGATGGAAGTGAAAAGTTAACTGTAAGAGAGGAAAGGATGGAAACTCATAGAAGGTCAAATGGGAGGAATAAAAGGATAATGATAATTCTTTTTAGCTCTTTATTAAGGGAAGAAATAGAAATAGTACAAAATTGTCTCATAACCTATGAAATTTAGAAAGCTTTGGAGAATTACCAAGAAAGCACAACTTTGGTGAAATCCAGCAGATTACAGATGCATGTGATTGAATGAGAGCTTTTTCATGATGAAAGATAATAAAAACATCACCGATATGATGAATAGACTTTTATCCATCATCACAAATATGAAAAAATTCGAAAGAGTACTCATTAATCATGAAGCAAACACCAAAATACTTAAATCCTTACCTTTTGAGAATTGGTGCCAGGGTATGTAATATTCAAGAGTCAAATCTAGAAATTAGAAGAGTGTCAATAAATATCCTCATAGGCAAGCTTCTTACTCATGTGCTAGCCTTGAAAAAGGATGAGGAGATGAAGAAGATGGGGGGGGGGGGGGCAAGAATGACAAAACAAAGAAGAAGACCTTAGCTCTCAAATCCTCAACCAAGGACAAAGAAGTGGAAGTTATCTTAAATGATGATGATAGTCAAAAAGAAGTGGAGGAGCTAAGCATGCTTTTTAGAAGAACCAAGGAGCTGATAAGAAGAAGGGAAGATAGAAGAAACTTTAAGAAGCCATCTCCCAACCTTAAAGAAAAGAAGAGTGAAGTAACATGTTGTGAGTGTGGCAAGCAAAGCCATATCAAGTATGATTGCCCCAAGCTGAAAAAGAAAAAGAAAAAGGATACAAAAAAAAAGAAGAAAAGCTTTAAAGCCACTTTGGATGACAACTCTAATGAGGAGGATGAAGATGAGGAAGTGGCAAATTTTTGTTTCATGGCATAAAAAAGACTTTTTTAATGAGGTAAGTTCTTTACCTCGCTCTAGTGAAAATTATGATACATTTGATGATGTAGATGATGACCTCTTAGAAGCTCTTACTTTAAGATGTGATGAATATAAGTCACAAATGAAAACTTATAAAAAGAAATGCTTAAAACTAAAAAATAGGTTTAACTCATTCAATGAGCTTGTAAGTGAGTCGAGGACTTTAAATGAAAAACTCAAAAAACCTATTGAAAGTTTTACTAGATCTTCTTCTTCTCTAAAGTCTTTAAGAAAGGAAAATGGTACCTTAAAAAGAGAGGTAATTGAGCTTATAAATTCTCTCTAAGTTTTATAAAGGAAAGGAAACTTTAGATACATTAAAGACCTCTCATAGTAAGACATGGTCTAGGCTTCAATAGAGCCTTTTCATCATCTCCACCCTCTCTCACAAATTTTGTTAAAGCTTCAACACCTCAAACATCTAGTATTAAGGTAAATGGGAGGAAGAATGCTCATAACACTAACCACCTATGCCCAAGGGTAAGGGAAATGCACCTCAAGGTCAAAACCTAAGCTTAAAAAGCTAATCATGCATTCATCTACACTAAGAAGCATGTTCACTCTAACACACATAAAAAATTCTCTTCTACTCCTAATCATTCATGCACAAGCTCACATTCTCACCAATATAGTATGAGAAGGCCTCCTACTCATGCTGAAGTTGTGCATAGAAGAAAGACTTATAAGTCTAAACTCCAACGTTATTATTGCATGAATTTTGGTTATATAAACACTTTTTGTTATATTAGGAAGGCTCACATTAGAGGACCTTTTAAGACCTAACCACTAAGGACTTAAGTATGCTTGGGTACCTAAGCAAAAGTGATTTGTTCATGTTGTTTAGGATTGTATGGTAGCCACTAATGAAGACAATGATTGACATATGGATAATGGATGGTCAAAGCATATGACAAGCAATAAAAAGCTATTCATAGCCATAAAAGAAAAGGAAGGTGACAATGTCAATTTTGAAAACAATGCCAAGGGTAAGGTAATTGGCATTGGAACAATTAGTAAGAATGGTTGTTCATTTATTGATAATGCTCTTTTAATAAATGGTTTACAACATAATTTGCTAAGTGTAAGTCAATTATGATTATATGATAAAGGTAATAAAGTCACCTTTGACCTTAGGAGTGTCGGGTTATCACTTTGGTGGATAAGTAGGTAATCTTTAAGGAAAGGCAATACCTACTTAATTGACTTAGAAAATTTGAGTAATTAATATTTCAAGTGTCTTGTGTCTCTTAGCAATGAAACTTAGCTATGACATAAAAGACTTGGTCATGCTAGTATAGGGCTCTTACAAAGTCTATCTAAAGGAGAGTCAGTGGAAGGTCTTCCCAAGCTAAAATTCTCAAAGGACAAGACTTATGGACCTTGCTAAATGGGGAAGCAACATCAAACTTCCTTCAAAGCAATGAATGTTATAAGTACATCTAGACCTTTTCAATTTATCTATATGGACTTGATTAGACATACTAGGAGTGATAGTTTAGGTGGGAAGTATTATGCATTTATCCTAATTGATGATTACTTTACGTTTACTTAGGTGTCCTTTCTAGTTCATAAGAATGCCACTTTTGATGCTTTTAAGAGTTTTGCAAAAAGAGTTTAAAATGAAAAATGTTACTTCATTTATTTTATAAGAAATAACCATGGAAAAAAATTTCAAAATGATTCTTTTGAAACTTAGTGCCTAGAGAATGAGATTTCTCATAATTTTTCTACTCCTAAACACTATAACAAAATAGAGTTGTAGAGAGGAAAAATAGAACATTAGTAGAGATAGTTATAACCATGCTCAATAAGTATTCTTTGCCTAATTAAATTTGGGCTGACGTCATCAATACTTCTTGTTATATTGCTAATCATATTTTCAAAATATCCATTCTCAATAAAACTTCTTATGATATTTGAAATGGTAGAAAACCTAAGATTTCATACCTAAGAGTTTTTAGATGCAAATGCTACATTTTAAATACCAAGGATAACCTTAGAAATTTTAATTCTAAAATAAATGAAGGTATTTTTCTAGGTTATTCTACCTCTAGTAAGGCCTATAAGGTTTTCAATAAAAGTACTATGGTTATTAAAAAGTCTATGAATATTGTGTTTAATGAATCTAGTAAACTTAATCTTGGGAAAAGTTCTCTTGTTGATATTCTTGCATGTGACTTCGAGAAATTGGAGATAGATTTAACTCCAAAAGAAATGGTGATTGACCTTGAAGAAAACAAGTCATCAAAAGAAGAAAATGAATCCTAACCATAAGTAGAAATTCTAGCTTAAGATCTTCCCAAGGATTAGAGATTCTCCAAATATCACCCAAAAGATCTAATCATTGGTAAGACATCCAAAAGAGTAAGTACTAGATCTCAACTTCATATATTAGATAATAATCTTGCATTTGTTTCTTAATTTGAGCCAAAATCAATTAATGAAGCTCTTATTAATGAAAGTTGTGTAATTGTTATGCAACAAAAACTTAACTAATTTGAGAGAAATAAAGTATGAGAACTAGTTCCTAGGTCTAAGGAACACCTTATTGTGGGATGCAAGTAAGTGTTTAGGAATAAGTTAGATGAATAAGCTTTCATCACTAAGAATAAAGCTAGATTGGTTGCAAATGGGTATAACCAAGCAGAAGACATTGATTATGATGAAACCTATTCCTCCATAGCAAGATTAGAGGCCATTAGGATTCTCTTAGCATATTGTTACATTAATTTTATACTTTTACAAATGGATGTTAAAAGTGCATTTTTAAATGGTCTTATTGAGGGGAAAATTTATGTTGAACAATCTCCTGGTTTTGAATATTATATTTTTCCAAATAATGTTTTTAAATTAACTAAAGTCTTATATGGTTTGAAATAAGTTCTAAGAGCTTGATATGAAAGGCTTAGTTCATTTCTTTTACTAAATGATTTTGACAAAGAGAAGATTGACACAACTTTATTCATAAAAAGACAATAAAGATACACTTATTATGTAAATATATGTTGGTGACATTGTATTTGGTGCTACTATTGAATTTCTTTATGAAGATTTTGCTAAATGTATGACAAGGGAATTTGAGATGAGCATAATGGGTGAGCTCAAGTTCTTCCCTAGTCTACAAATCAAACAAACCAAAAAGACATCTTCATCAACCAAGCTAAGTACACAAAAGATCTATTCAAGAGATTTGAAATGGAGGGATGAAAAGTAGCTAAGACACCAATGAGTGCAACCATTAAGCTAGACAAAGATGAATCGACTAAGCCAATTAATAAAAAAGAGGTATAGAGTTATGATTGGTTCTCTCCTCTATTTCAATGCTTCTAGACCCAACATCATGTTTAGTGTAAGCATGTGTGCTAAGTTTCAATCATGCCCCAAGGAATCTCATTTGAATGCTGTTAAAAGGATTCTTAAATATTTGCATGACACAGTGCACTTAGGTTTATGGTATCCCAAGAATTCTTCTGTTAGTCTTTTAGTGTATTCAGATACGAATTATGCTAGTAGTTTATTAGATAAAAAAACACTTCTAGAACTTGCCAATTTATAGGAGAATGCTTAGTTTCTTGGTGTACTAAGAAGTATTTTAGTTGCCTTATCCACTGTTGAAGCGGAATATGTGGCGGTGGGTTATTATTACACCTAAATTCTTTGGATGAAATAATAACTCAAGGATTATGGCAAAGATGTTGATCACATTCCCATCAAATGTGACAACACATGTGCAATAAATCTTTCAAAGAATCTATCAACACTCTAGGAGCAAACATATTGACATTAAACATCATTTTCTTAGAGATCGTGTCCAAAATGGTAATGTGCTATTAGAGTTTATTGATACCAATTATTAATTTGCAGATATTTTCACTAAACCCCTTAATGAAGAGATGATGAACTTCATTAAGAGGGAGCTAAGGATGCTTGATGGAAGCTCCTTAGGGTGAAAATTAGATCTCACTTCTTATTCCTTATTGCGTTTGTCTTTTTGATATTTATGGAGTTGATTATTTTGGATGTGTTAATTCCTTAAGCAATTGAGCTATTATGCCATTTTGCTAGAATTAATCATTATTACATTAAGCGGATCACAACTAAGAAGCCGAACTCTTATTTTTTTCTTTGTATTTCTTTTAGCCTCGTAATTTGCGATCATTATTTATAGGCACTCATCATTTTTTAGTCAAACTTCTAATTCATGGTTGCTATTCTTATTCGACATTGCGACTTCTTTCAAAATTCAAATTCTTTGACTGTTGACTCCATTTTCCATGTAATTCTGTCACTCATAATTTTTGTACTTAGTAGTCGTGACCTAAGGTTCAACATCGCGAATTTGAGTAACCGTCAAACATTGATTGATTTGACTGTCAACCGATACCAACCCTTTATTTAATGGAATTTTTATCATTTGTTACCATTTTTCATCGAGGTTTTGCCTATTTAAACCATCATAACACCCATCTATTCTACTTTTAACTTCGCTCTTCATTTATAACTCTTATTCTCTCTAAAATCTTTCAAACTCCCTCAACTCCCTCAATGGCACCTAAGAAACTTTCAAGAGCAAATAAAGGAAAGGACATTGCCCACCATTTGGCCCTCCTACCCTTCACTTAATGAAAGTAATAACCAAATAAGAGAGTGACTAATATAAAGCCAACTCTAATAAAATAATTTAACCCAATAAAATTCCCTCTACTTTTCTCATTGAGTCCCTTAGAATCAAGAATGAAATTCATGTTTTCTTATCAAACTTGGATTGGAATGAGTTTATCTTCAGAGATGAACCCAAATATGAGGAAATCGTCAAAGAGTTCATGTGTACGGTTGCTTTGAACAGGATAGTCGAATCAAAAGCAGGTTTGTATGGGTTAGTTTTTAGGTTTTTGGGGACCCTTACTTTATTACCTTTAAAGAACTCTCTAACATCTTCAATCTTCAAGTGGGAGATGATATCCCTTTTATCATCTATGTACTTGATATCATTTACTCTAAATTTTGGTCCGAAGAAATAAAACATGATCCAAAAACATCTCTGGCCAAATACATTCACACCCTACTAAGTTGGCTTCTTCACTGTATTATCACATTTTCAGTAAATGCTATAGGTGATGGGAATGAAAAGGTCTCCCAAAAAGACCTAGCATTTCTATTTTATTTAATAAAAAAAAGCCCATCCAAATCGATAGATACCTTGTGGATCAATTTATTCACATTAGTACAAAGCCTAAGAGCTAATTTTTTCTATCCTTTCATGTCATAACCATCTATCGATTTGTGGGAGCCCTAATGAGAAAAATGAGAAATTCAAACCAAGCCTAAACTAAAGCCTAAGGCCTTTGCCATCTTTCTCTCCTCAATTAACAAGAAATTGGACAAAGTAATGCGTATGATTAAAAAGAGATTTCTTCTTCTTTCCCACTTCCATAATGACTTAGTGAACCATTAAGAGAAGGTGGATGCTATCCTTTACCAACTCTCAGACTTTAAGGATTGAGAGGATGCTCCAGAAGAGGAAGAAGACCAAGAAGTGGAAGAAAGGGATCAAACACAGGATGGATGAGGAGATGAAGAAATTGGAGATTCTAGTGATGATGATAGCTCTCTAATTTTCTAGTTTTCTTAGACATGTAATCTTTCTATGTTTATTTTCTTTTATTCTATTTGGCTTTAGGCCTAAGTTTCACATTTTTATGTTTTTGTTTATCCATCTTAATAAATTTTAATATGTTTCTTATGTATGTTCTTGAAACATGATTGCTCTTTACTTAGGTCTCTTTATACTTATCCTTGTTTGATCAATTTGAAATTTGCTTATCTCTCTTTTTGATCTTGACAAATGGGGAGAGAAATAGTGAAAAGAAATTGCACGACATAATTAAGGGTGAGTATAATTTGAGGGGGACAATCTCAATTTAGTTATTTGCATTTGAAATTTAAATTTGTTTTTACCAAGTTTAATTTGTTAAACTAAGTTAACCATCTCAACTTCACACTAATACAACTCTTTATTCTTTGCAAAATCAATCTAAATTGTCAAAATAAAAAAAGGGGGAGATTGGTAGACTATATTGGTCAAACCTTAGTCAAAACTCTCTTTTGATATTGACAATGTTCTAACATCTCTTTCAAGTGTTGATTTTGCAGTTTTTAAGATAGATATACATTGGAAGTTAGATGGAAGTTTAAGTCTCAAGCATTGTGAAAGGTATCCTAATTCATGACCAAGAACTTCTAATTCGCGATCGCGACATTGCCAGAAGAATGGATGACTTTGGTCCAAATGGATTCGTAGAGGTCTCTTTCAAGTGTTGATTTTGTAGTTTTTAAGATAGATATACATTGAAAGTTAGATGGAAGTTTAAGTCTCAAGCATTGTGAAAGGTATCCTAATTCATGACCAAGAACTTCTAATTCACGATCGCAACATTGCAAGAAGAATGGATGACTTTGGTCCAAATGGATTCGCAGAGGAAATTGTTGCTGCAACTTAAGTAAGAAAATATTGAAAATTAAACTGTCGAATTCGTGATACACTTCGCATTAGGAATTGCAACCATGAAATTTTGAGTTGATTGGAGGGAACCGAGTCCACGACCAGAGCTTGCCAAGTGTCGAAGATAACTGTTGACATATCAAAATTTGCGCGAATGAAATAGCCTTCGAGACTGCGACCTATTAAAGAAATTTCCCCTTAACAACTAGACGAATTTGCAATGTCAATCACATCCAAGAAGAAATTAAATCAAGACTGCGAATTTTGGTTAGTTAAAAGAGACAATGACTATTTTTCTTGGAAGACCAATGACAACATGCCACATGGACTAGCCGTTAGATACAAATGATGTTCTTTACCGCTATTTCAACTTTTTTAGCACAAGAAGTGAAATCACAACCGTGACTCATTAGTCACAATCGCGAATGATGTCTGACAGACATTTAATGCAAGATCTGCCTAGCTTGCCTTAGAGATTTAGATATAGTTTATTAGTAACGTCTTTTTGGTGGTTATAACCTATAAATATTCCACCAAATATACATGAATGCAAGATAATAACATTGAAGATGGCCAAACTCTGGAAATTTTGTTTTCTCAACCTTTAATTCTTTGCACGTGAGTTGATATTATTGGGTGTGAGTATTAAACATCATTTTTATTGGGTTTGAGAGTTAGCCTAGTTGAAAAAATCTTTTAATAGGTTAAGTGTGAGCTTTTGAGAAAACACTAGAGAGGTTTTTGTATGAGCCTTACAATATAAGTTATAAAGTTGTGTGTGAGTCATGAAATACAAAGTGTACAAGTTTGGTGTGAGCTTGGAAACACCATTCAGTGTTAGTGGAACACCCAATTGTGAAAAATTAGAGAGTGGATATAAAATTCATTAATACCCAAACCACTATAAAATATTATGTGTTCACTTCTTCTCCTACTTCTATTTTCATATTCTTCACCTTCCCTCAAAATTTTTAAATTTCTCACCAATTCAATCTCTTTTTTTAGTGATCAAGGGTCAATAGTCTTTATAAAAAAAAAGATGCACTGTGTATATTTCTCTTTAAAATATTTAAAATCAAATTATATGATCATTTATTATAAAAAAAATATATAATTATCTTATTTAAAGTTATCTCTTAGATTAAGTTTTTTTTTTCTTAAAATTAATATTTATTCAATAATTATTCAACTCTTAAAATTTGAATACTAAAATTATTCAACTCTTAAATTTTTAGTACTAAAATTATTCAATACTTAATTTTCAACACTTAACTTTTCAATTTTATAAACAACACCTTTGACATATAATTCACATTATTATGTATTTATTTTAAATTTTTTAAAAAATATAAATGCAAATAGAATTTTAGTTAAACTATATTATTTATATATTTTGATAATTCTTTTAAATGTGCGCATAATCTCTAATTTCAAAAAATCTTTTTATATTTTTATTCATAAGAAATGAAATCTGCTATATTCTAAGAGCTTTTTTTTTTAATTGATTAGGCACTGCAAACATTAATTTGTGAGCAAACAGCAAAAAGATGATATCGAATTTGAGTATCACTATAACAACGAGATGTATTAGATATGATATTAAGATTTTATTTTATTTAATTGTTGGTGATAATTGATATATAAAAATTATTGTTGATGACTTTTAGCTTATAACTGATAGTTATTATTTAATTAATGTAAATTATTTGGTATAATTTTTTAGCTATTATTATTAAGATATAAAATAACTAACAATGAAGTAAATAATTTAAATCTTAAAAGCCTTATTCCCATTAAATATTGTAATATTAATAAATAAAGTTTCTAATATTTTTCTTTAAGCGTGAAAGTTTTTTTTCATTTATCATATTAAGAGTTATTATCTATAAAATGTACATTTAATTATCATATTATAAATAAAATATCCAATTATGATTAAAAAATAATAGTATATTTTCACAATAAATGTAATAGCAAAAAAATTTGAAAAAAACTAATTGAATGATTATCAAATAGGAGGAGAAAAAGTACAAATTAAAAAAAAAATACAAACTAAAAAAAATTACATGAAATTAGCAAAATATTAATTAAATGTTGAAGAGAGCTAATAGCCAATTAATCTATTGACTTGGGCACAAATTAAGCAAGAGAAAAAAAAAAAAGAATTCAATTATATTACTACAATTCATTCATTTTAGCAATAAAGTTCTTTTATTTGAAATAAATCCTTAATTGATAAAATCATTAATAATTTTTTTATTTTCTCATCAAATTATATATTTTTAACATAAAAAATAATTTTTTAAATGTAATCTTTTCTAAATAAAAAATTATTAAAATAGAATTTAATTTTTAAAATTCTTTCAAAATCTGAATTTCTAAATAGATTTTAATATATTAATTTAGAGGGTCTTAATGTATTGACTTAGGTCATCTTCTACTCTTAACTCTAAAATGCAGTTAAATTTATTCTAAAAATCAGTTTTTACAATAAATTTACTCCAACTTATAACTCCATTTTTAACTCCAAAAGAATATTATTCACATATTCCTTATTTAACTCATTTAGTACTTCTTTATATTAATATTATATTACTGATATTTGATAGTTTTTAAATTAATTATTATAAATTTAAATCTATAGTTATTAAATTTTATTATGTCTTATATTATTTTTAAATGATATTATTTTTTATTTAAGTGGAAAGAAAATTTGATGAAATTTTATGTGAAATTGTTAAAAATTCTAGAATATAATTTACATATAAACTAAATTGAATATTATATTTAGACTAAATTGTGTTTTATTTATAGAGAAGGATTTGTTTGTAAAAAAAAAAAAAAGAGGTAAAAATGTAGTTCTGAACAATGATGTGTCCTATTTAGTGCAGCACTGTTTTTTCACTCCAAAATCTAGCTGCAACCCATTCCAAAATTTGGAGCGAGTTGGAGATGAACTTAGTGGTACAAAAATCTTATTTCTTCGTTTCACTTTCCTTTTTATTTTTCTATTATTTTATTGCTTTTTTCTTTTTTTTTTTTTTCACTTATGCAAAGCTTAATCATAGCTTTGTATCCTTCATTCTTTATTTTCATGTTTTCTTTATTTTTTTTTTCACTTGTCCCGTTATTTCCTTCTTGTTTCTATGAATTTTAACTAAATTTCAATTTTAAAATTCTTTTTCTTATTCCACCATCCCCTTTTTTTTATAAAAAGATTAGATTTTTATTAGTAAAATTTATATGGGGAAAAACATAACTTTGGGACTGCTAACTTCCCAAGCCAATAGCCTCCTCCATTACACCCAAGACCTAAGCACCCAAAGCTGTGAAAAAGCCCCAAGACCTGTTACGATATAGAGAAAATCAGATGACATATAATTTATAGACTGAGTGCAACCCTGATATGCTAAAGTATACAGAGCCAAGGCATCTAAGTAATTTAACCGGCAACCTATGCCAAGAAACACATTTATGCTAGTAACATGATGCTCACAACTTGAGATTACAATAAAAAAGGCGACTGCAACTAGCAAAAAGTCTTCATACTGATGCCAACACGATTAAGCCAATGGCTTCTTTTCGCACCAATAATGGCATCAAATATCTGATATGCCACATCCTTACAATGAAGCTAGAAAATTCATATCTTTATCAGTAGCTAGCTTCGCAAGAGAATCTGCCATATAATTGCTTTCCCTCGGAATAAAGTTTACAATTACATTATCAAACGATCGGAGAAAGTCTCTTATATTGAGCAGAGAATTATAGTATGGGACATTACCTGGAAATTCAGCATTGATGTACACAACGGCTAAAGCTGAGTCGGATTCGATCACCACCCTTCCTTCGAAGGAGTTGAGCATATTCTTTGAAATCTCGCATGCTTTCTGGATCGCAAGCACGTCGACGTCAATAGCACAACTAGCCTTGCAAGAGATGGAGAACATCCTGTTAGTATGGCCTTCAGCATTTCTCATAAATCCTCCTATACCAGAAGCCTTTGATACATATTTGAAAGAGCAATCCACATTGAATTTCAAATCAGAGTTATGGGAGGTGTCCATTCTGACCATTTGGTAATTAAAGCCTCACTGCCCCATACCTTGATTAATCCAGAGGATTCCAATGCACCTTCAATGGATAGATCAAAATCATCATTGAGAGTCTTAAACCAGTACGCGATTCTAGATACAATTAAACTAAACGCCAAATTCCAGTTTGTAGCATCATTATTGAAGATACAATTATTCCTTACCAACCAAAGAGGCCACAATGCTGAGTAGAAGCAAGTTGACCAGAATTTGGGAATCTTTTTTCCTTTTGCAAAAAAGTTCCATTGGGTGAAGTGGTCTTTGATTGAGGAAGGAGCTACCCATTGACACTCCCACCAGTTAAACAGCTTAGACCAGATCGGCCATACATACTGACAAAGTAAGAATAGAGGGCTAACTGTCTCTTGGTGATTGGCACAAAAAGGACAGATTTGAATTTGCATCAATAATTCCATAATCTGCTAGCAAATCCCTAATGATTACCCGATCAATATAAGCCTGCCATACCAGAATCTCTGCTTTCGGAATGGCGTGTCCTTTGAAAATTTTGGGAATGCAAGTTGCTTGGGAAGCATTTATCTTTTCTTCCAAATTTCTACAAAAAAATTCAATCGAGAAATCCCCTTGTCGTATTAGCAAGAATTTATTTAGAATCTAGTATATGAATTTAGAACACCAATCAATAATTAAGCGGAAAAAAATTTTGTACATGTTTGCGAATTAGATCTAAAATTATTTTAAGCCATAATTGCAACCACTAAAATCAAACACAAAAAAAATAGGTCAAAAAAATGAAAATCAAGAGCTAAATCTTTCTCTCTTTAACCTTCTCTCTCAAGATGGCTACTAATGAGTGTAGCAAATAGACTTCAGATTAGAAGGTAGGATATGAGATTTAACCTATTTATAATAAATTTAACAGACTCACTCATCACATGTCCATTTTAAATTAGGCCTAAACATGATCATCTTTCATATCGGCCCATTAAAAGTGTCATAAGCTCAACTCATTTGATCACAATTTAATTGAGTTTATCCACTAATCAATAAATCATATTATTCAATCCGTTTTATAAAAAATTAAAATAAACCAATAATAAATATTAGTCACAAAAAAAATTCTAACATTCTCCTACTTGAAAAATATTAATTATGACGTTTTATGTTTTATAAAAAAATATTTTTGAAAACAACTCTCGGACTGAGTACTTTAAACTCAAATGCGGCTACAAAATTTTAAAAAATATATTAACAAAATGACACTTTAAATATAATTATGTCCACATTAAATTATCAATATCAAATCATGATATTAATTATGTCTCTTATTAATATAGTACCAATCTATTGTCACAAAAATTGTTAACTTAACCGACCTGAATTCTGATATGGCAGTATAGCAAGAAAATAGCCTCACATGTGATCAATACACTATTTTTTTGTCAGTCCTCCAAATATTTTTCTTTCGCACATACTCAAACGAGCAAGAAAAATTCACAAGGCTTCGCAATAATGCTTTTGTTTCCATTTTGAAAATAACACAATATATGTCTTACCCTTTGTTTCCAGAAACACAATTGAAAACTAATAAATATAGCTTAAGATAATTATACTAATTTTAAGCACATTATGCACAACTTATAACATGTTTTATATATATATATGCATAATAAACAACCACAAAGTACTTAACTCATATAAACAAATATATATGAATATGCAATATAGCAAAATTATTTAACTTTGACGTTCATTTACAAGCGTAAAACTCTCACTAACCAAATTAATTAAAAGACTCTACAACACCCATATCACTAATATGTTTTTTTTGAAAATTATGAGTCTAAGTCCTTTTGGTTAGAGGATCAACTAACATCAAATCAGTACTAATATACTAAATCTCAATATCTCATTTATTTACTAAATCTCTGACTGTAAGATATTTGCTCACCAACTTTAATTTGTTAATATGTAAGCCATCCCAATTAACCAATAGATCAACAGTAACTTTAAGTATAACCCTCGATGTTAATTCATGCATCTTATCAATCAAGTCCATCACCTTTGACTCCACATTAATGAATTTCGACTCGTTCTCTTATATTGCCCCTACTTGCCCATATTCTTTCAGTTAGAGATGACTCTCTACATGTGACTTCTTCTATTCTTAGCACCTTTTTATGCCCCATGTAAACATGGGAACGAGATTAACGTTCAGAATCAGGTTTGATCAAAATTGCACCTTTGCTCTTAGCCATGGTCCATACCACTTCCTACTAAAGTTCAATTCCTCATATTTTTTCATGGAATTGTAGTTCAAGCAATTCTTGGTATTGTGGCTCTTGATCCCAGATTTTTTAGAGGAGGAGGGTAATATCTCATAAAGGAAGGTAACCCATTTTCCTTTTTCATCTCTTTTATTTTTGAAGCTTAAAGAGAGTGGTTTATTGATGTTCACCCAAACTCTCATTATCATATACGAACTCCACTAAGCTATAATATTCATTGTGGAATCTACCTCAACAAATCCTTCAAATATTGACTTCTTAATAGTTATCACATTCTTCTTTGTCATTTGGTCTAGTGGGAGGCCACACATATGGACCTATAACCTCTCTTTAATGAAGTCTAAGTCTTCAATAGAGATCTTTGGTTGCCATTCTCTCAATACCATCAAATTTATTTGGACATTCCATGGACTTCATTTTCTATCCCCTTTTTTGTATTGTTCTAAGAAAAATCGAAATAGAAAGGTGTTAGAGGAGTTGAATTTTTCTACTTCAAACCCGTTATGGAGGCTTCAGACATTCATGAGAACTCTCCTTAAGAGACTTGTGCCATAAATTTTTTTCCCAACCACAACACTAATTAAAATAAGGCTAAAGATATTATGGGTTGTTTAGGTACATATATCTAACTTCAGAGTACACATAGAAAGGAATAGGGGTTGTTTAGTTCTAGAAAATATTTTTCATTTTTCTTTTCCAATTTTCATTTTCATTTCCTAGTTTTCTGCTTTCCTATTTTCCAAAATGGAAATTGAAAATTGAAAATCATGTTTACTTATCTCCTTTTATCAGTGTTTTCATTTTTCACCTCCTTTATAATTTCTTTTTTATATTCTATCAATATAATTACAATAATTATTCTTGGTATTAATAAAATTATTTGATTTATTTTCTACTAAAATAAATTACAACTTTTTCCCCTAATTTTCTTAAAACTAGACGAAAAACACATTAGAATTTGAATTCAAAATACTATTCCTAAGAATCAATCCATCACAAAACAAATAGAAAATACCTCCAGCAGGTATTCTATAATCATATATCATGTAAAACATGATTACATCCTCAGCTTTGCAAAATCCACCATAATCAAACCACCACTCTTAAAAATTTTAACTAATCTTTCTCATCTAACCAAAGAACCATAGTGCAATAGACCTAAAACGTATCACAAATCTCAATACCATAAAAAAAGAATCTAGAAATATCACAGGAAATTGTGGAATTGAATTAAAAAATGAAAAAAAAAAATCAAAACTGTCTGTACCCCAATTCAGTCTTTTCATATCCAATTCCTCTTCCACCTCGCCCTCCCCTGTTTTCACCATAGACACTCATCAACAGTTACATAGCTCTTCCTCATCGTTACTTCTCCATTCTTTTTCCCTCCATCACTTGCCGGCTTACTCCCTCTTCAACTCAACTCGTAATTGTTTGTTGCAGAAAAAAGTAGAGAAAAAGTCATTTGTCTATTTCTTATTTTTAAATTTGTATTTGGTTTACTTTTTTCATGAGTTAAAAGAACAGGTAGTCTAGTGAGATTTGGATAAGTAAAATTAACGTCGTAGTTTTTCTATATTGGAAGCAATAAAAAAAATGTTTTTTGGGCTTTCTAGACAATAGTTTAATTTTAAAGAATTTTGAAAATAAATTTATAGTTTCCAAATTGAAAAATATTAGAACTAAATAGCTAATTCTATTTTTTTAGTTTTATTGGAGTAATTGTCTGAAAAACTGACTTTATTTTCCAGAACTAAACAGCTCCTTAGATTTTCCGTTCCTTCTTGGAAAAGTGAACTGGGGGATAAAGTGGGGGGTAAGAGTCAAATACTCACGTGGTGGTAGAAGGGCTGGTAACAGCTGATCTAAGGTCTGATTAGGGATTTTCAAGGGCTGGGAACAAATGTGAGATATTTCAGTTTGCCACTAGGTATAAAGTTAATAACTTGGACCTGAAAACATATGTTCGAGCACTGAATAGGTCTAACAACTCGAAATATTTCTTAACAGGCCTGGAACAGAGCTCTAAAGAAGTACTTGTGACGGAGTATATAATTGTAAAAATAAAGTTCGAAACTTTTCTACACTTCACTTTCCCCTCTCCTCAAATAGTATCAATACAAAACCAATTTTTCCACCGCTTGCAAATCCTTTTTCCCAAACCCCATTTGACACTTTAACCTAAATCTATTTGGAAAAATTTCAGCTCAAAATATTTATTAGAAAATGTTAAATTTTGACCACTGGTGTAATCGCTTTTGTTGAGGGAACAAAGCATTCAATCCCGCAAAGTAAACGAAGGAAACCCCCGGCAAACTGACCCAACATTTCTTCTGTCTTAGAAGGGCGAAGGAGAAATGGAACAACTGCCGTCCGTTCTGGTCTGCCTTTCAGCGTTGATGATTCTGTCGAACTTATCCCACGCCTTCCCTGTGCCACGTTCGATGCTTGACCACTTATCGGGCATCAGCAGCAGCAGCAGCAATTACTTGACCACTGAGGAGCATTAGTTCCTTCAGACTCTCGATCACTATTCTCCTTATGTATCAACCGCTCTCTTTTATCTTAACTTGATCATATCAGCCTCAATTATTCTTTTTTTTTTTTTTTAAGAAATGGGTTTTGCTTGTAATTGCAGGATCATCGTCGTTTTAAGCAGCGCTACTATGAATTCTTTGACAGCTTCAGAACTCCAGATGGACCTATTTTCTTGAAAATTTGTGGTGAATCTTCCTGCAATGGCATTGCTAATGACTACATTAGTGTAAGTTTAGTCTAATTGAGTTTATTAGAGTCAATTTTCTAAGTTTGATTAAGATCCAATGAACTGCAAATTTGGGTGTTCTCAAAGTTGTTGCATTTCACAAATTTATATTGCTAGCATTTTAGGAAAGTTTTTTTTTTTTTTTTTAATTCTTTTTTTTTTAGTAAAGGGAAAGATTGAATCAAACTTTTGCTTATTATTGTATACAGGTTTTGGCTAAAAAATTTGGAGCGGCTGTTGTTTCGCTTGAGCATCGTTACTATGGTAAAAGCTCACCCTTCAAAACATTAGAGACAAAGAATTTGAGATATCTTTCATCTAAACAGGCACTTTTTGACCTGGCCAATTTCCGTCGGTATTATCAGGCAAGTGGTCTTGTGATTTCCTTAACACGTCTTTCTCTATTTTCAAAACCATCCTGTTGGTAAATCAACATCAATCCAATGCAGTGAACAAGTGCATATCCAGAATTATTTTTATTCTGCATCTTAGTTTGCTCTAAATACAAGCATAATTATCTCCATTTTATTCTGGACTTCTAGAGCTGTGATTTGCCATGAGTGTGGCATCAGAATTGTTCTTAATCCTGCAGTTCTTTTATTTATCTCAACAAAACCACAATGGCAGCTGCACAGATGCAAAGCTTTGTGTAAGAGTCTAAATGGAAGGCCCAACATGAAGAGAAGAGACTGTCTTAATTATTCATGATGTTAATTTGTTGTTCATTTAAAAATGGATCACCTTATATGTTAAATTTGTTCAGCAATACTTTCTCATCTGTATGATCCAATTTTTCATTTTCTTCAACAATACTTTCTCGTGTAGGCATCCCTCAACCTGAAGCTCAATAGAACAAATGTTGAAAATCCCTGGTTTGTTTTTGGTATATCATATTCTGGAGCTCTTAGTGCCTGGTTTCGTCTTAAGTTTCCACATTTAACATGCGGAAGCCTCGCGAGTTCTGCAGTTGTTCTTGCCGTTTACAACTTCACTGCGTTTGACCAGCAGGTAGACATGGTGTTAATTCTATGGCACAAACATCAAATACATTTTATAACAATGGCCTTGGGCATGCTAGGTTTATTTATTAGTTTGATTCTCTGTGGTATTTTTAGTTTTTTCTCCCTCTAGTTTCAAGAAATGCTTCTACATCATGAAACTTTTTGTCTGAATACTACTTAAAGCCTTTTCCTCTCTGCATTGTTTTGCCAGATTGGTAAGTCAGCTGGTGCAGAATGTAAAGCTGCCCTACAAGAAACTACTCGACTTGTTGATGAAAGGCTGGTGTCAGATAGAAATGCAGTAAAAAAATTATTCAATGCTGCTGAGGTTGCTTCACCTGTCCTCATAATAGTTTTTCAGCATCTGAGAAAAGAAGATGAACTACATACTTCATGAAAGTCAATTTGCTGCTTATCTCACATCCTTACATTTATGTCTTTTGCAGCTTGAGATTGATGGTGATTTCCTGTATTTCCTAGCAGATGCAGCTGTTATAGCAGTATGTGTTATTCCATTTTTGCTTTGTTGCTTACTACCAAATTTTGATGATAATTATGTTATTATTTATTTTTGCAGTTTCAGTATGGGAATCCAGATAAGTTATGCTCCCTTCTTGTTGAAGCGAAGAAGGCTGGAGACGATTTAGTAGTAAGCCTTACTTGCTTTTGTGGCACCATCTTTAGGATAAATTGCAAAACTTGCCCTAATTTCTTACCAAATATACACTTGAATTATCATTTTTTCAATAAGGTGAATATGGTCCTTTATTTTTGAAATTCACTGGACTCTAGTCCTTCAATTACACTGCATCCTCACTTTTTAAATGGACAATTTCTTAATTATTTCCAACTTGGCACTGAATAGTTCCCATAATTTCTATTCCAATACTATATATGGTTAATTGTGTCAACCATCTTTCATGATCTCCATCTACCAAAATTCTTTCCTGGATGGATAGATTATTTGATCGCCTTGGTTATTGTCTAAGAAATAAAAGGTTGACGTGAGCTAGGATAGGTCAATGTATATGAATTACCAGTTTGTTTTTTGTACTGCTTATGTGCTCCTTTTATTTTAGAAATTCACTAGACTCAAGTCCTTCAATTCATTTTTTAAATGAACAATCTTTTATTGATTTCCAACTTGGCACTGAACAATTCCCATCATTTCTATCCAATGCTGTATATGGTTAATTGTGTCAACAGTTCCATGAACTCCATCTACCAAAATGTTTTCCTAGATGTATATATTATTTGATCGTCTTGGCTGTTGTCTAAGAAATAAAAGGGTGAGGTGGGTTATGAATTACCAATTTTGTCTTCGGTTCTGTTTAAGTACTTATAGTTTGAGTTTTAACTATGATTCCCCTTCCCGTTTGGCATGATAATAGTACCTATTTATTGGCAGAACATGACGCCATCTATTGTTATTTGTTTAATATGCTTTTAATGGCAAATCAAATAACGTTTTTAATGCAGGAAGCTTATGCAAAATATGTAAGAGAGTATTATGTTGGAAGCTTTGGTGCCAGTGTTCAAACGTATAATCAAAAACATCTGAAAGAAACTGCTGTTACTGAAAATAGTTCTGACCGGTTGTGGTGGTTTCAAGTTTGCACTGAAGTTGCATATTTTCAAGTTGCTCCTTCCAATGATAGCATTCGCTCCTCAAAAGTTGACACAAGGCATGTTTTTTATTCCACTTTTTTGCCCTAGATATATTTAGACTCTTCATACTTCTACCAAATATATAGAACTTCGAATGTGGTATTATTTGGTTCTGCTATGCTCTTATCTATCTACAAGATTGCCATTTATATGTTGCAGATACCATCTGGATCTATGCAAAAACATCTTTGGTGAGGGTATCTATCCTGAGGTTGATACAACAAACATATATTATGGGGGCACAAAAATTGCAGGTCCAGATTATGACCCTTTTACTTTGTTTATTTCCCTTTTTTATTTCAGTATCTGAGTATCTCTTCTCTTGTATCATTCATTATAACACTAGTCTTACGAATATGTAGCATGATGGATTATTTATAATGCAAACTCCTTTCCTATTTGGCAGTTTCCCTTTCAAACAATTAATTGATGCGATAATTCCTCAAAAATCAGTATAGCAAAACCAAAATTCTTTTATCTTAAAAGCATGAACAGATGCACATGCTAACTACAGAATAAAAGATCCTTTATAGCCTAATGCAAGTATAATATTTGATCATTGTCCTGAATAGACTTTCTCCCAAGAAACTAAATCCCATTGTATTTGACCTAGTCTTTTTTGCTGGAGACAAAAAGAAATATATGCTGAGTAATATTCTAAGTAAATACTTAAGAAACAAAATAAGGATCTTTAGTGAAACATAGGCAAGCATAGAAGAGAGCATTTATATTGCATTTATGGCATGGTTGTTCAAAATGGGTTTTGACTCGTACGATTTTACGAGTCAAAATCTCTCAAACAAGTCAACACATGTATGAAATTGGTTTTTATGTAAAATCAAAGTAAAATTGCATTTGAACTCTCTAAACTTAGTGAAATTAGTTTTACAATTTTACAATTTTCAGACCTTTTGCTAAAACTGAGTATAAACTATCTTTGATTATAAGTCATTCTTTAACTCATTTCGTGTAGTATTTATTTATATGTTCTATATTATTAACTTAAATATGTGATGGATTTGATCTAGTTTCTTTTATGTGTTCTAATATTCTAATATGGGATATGAACTTAAATCCCTTTTATGAATAGATTTTCTTATGATTTTTTAATTTAGTTTTATATGTATTAAATTTGTGAAATATTTTATTTATATTTTTATATATATAAAATTCAATATATATACGAACATATTTATATTTTTATATATCTATATTTAGATTTTAAAGGGTATTTTATTATGTCATAAAATCTTACGATTTTACGATTTGAGTACTCTACCGATTCTCTATTAAAAAAAGAACTTTGACAACCTTGCTTTATGGGACAACATAATTAATGATATATATATATATATATATATATATATATATATATATATATATATATATATATATATATATATTTGTTTTGTGATCTCTCTCTAGTTGTCTCGACAAAATCACAAAAATATATTGTTTTATTTGTGTGTTTTGGGAATCTGTGGGGG
>CATIWR010320506.1:0-31464 GCA_949677035.1 Omphalea diandra | reverse complement strand
ACTTTGTCAGTGTCAAAAATATATTACACAAAAATAAAAAATCATCGTCTTTATAACATCTTTTATATATATATATATATATATATATATATATATATATATATATATATATATATATATATATATACACATTTATTATTTACTTTAATAATTATTTTTTAAAACAATTCGCTTTCATAATTATGAAAAATAATATTTCTGAATATATTTTTATATTTGGGCGTTTATTTCACGTTTTATATTTTATATTTTTTAAAAATGTTATTTCTACATATTTATTTTTTCGTTTTTTCATTTTCGTTTTCCATTTTGGTACATGTTTGTACTTTTTTTATGTTTATTTTATTTTTTCCTTAAAAAATTAGCATACCATTTTTTCTTTTGTTTAATTCGCTTATCAACCTTTTAGCGGATACATCAGTCAGACATAAATTTGTGTGCCAACTAATCTAAAAACTTTATTTGTATTCTCAAAAACTTTATCTGGATTATTTAATTCTACAAAAAGACAATATTTTAAAAAAGAAAAAAATAATCAACAAAATTCAGTCATTGTCAGGCATGGAATTGAAAAATGACGTACAAGGCAATTTGCACGAAAGTGAACGTGGAGGCTGGACCGGAGTGCGTGAGCCTAGAATTCTGTGGCGGCCTTTTATGGCTCCAGAATATTCACAGTGCACGTGGTGTGCCAATTGCGATCCTAATCATCCACGTTAGTTAATTATACTTTCTTTTTCCATATCGGAAATTAATTAGTTAACGAATCACTAATTAGCGCATTATCCCCACTGTAATTTTATGGTTATTTTATCTTTCATAAAGCAAATTTTATTAATAGATTTTTATAAAATTTTCATTTTATATAAAGTACAATAAAAATAAAATAGTTATTGTGCTAGTACTATTTAATTCAAAAATTATATAAAATACTATAATATAATATTATAAACTGTAATTGAAATAACATTTATTTTCTTATAATATTATAAAATTTATATTATTATTAAAATGCTTACAAATTTAAATGTAAACTGTTTTTTTCTTTTTATTTTTTTTAACTTTCTATGTATTTAGTTTTTCTTTCTTTATACTTTTCCTTTGCCTTTTTTATTTTAATTTTTTTTTTTACGCTTTTTTATTTTTCTCATTTTGTTATGATATATCTTGTGAAGTTTAATGTTTTAATTTTTTTTTTACTAGCTTTCTTAATACGAGTGGATACACAGTTTTTTTTTTCTTGAGAAAACTGAACATCATTTCTAGAAATGGTAATTTTAGCGTGATAATTTCATTAAAACTATTTTAAGTAAAATTTAGATGAAAAAATTTTGAAAGAGAAAAAAAATTACTCACCAAAACACTAAGACACAAATCACAGTATAAATTTAAGTAAATCATCTAATAAAAGGTGTTGAATTCACAAAGAGGATTCGTCGACACAAATCACAGTACAAATTTAAGCAAATCATCTAATAAAAGGTGTTGAATTCACAAAGAGGATTCGTCCTTAAGACACTTGTTTAAGGTCTAAACTCACCCAAAATTAGCTAAAGATTTTGTGACACTATTATAAGATCTCCTACCAAAAACAAATCTCACCGAGTCAAACAAAGATGCTAACTTAGCAATATCATCAATGATCAAGTTAAATTCCAAGAAGGAGGGGCTATCTGAATTCACTAAGATAACAACCTGCAAACAATCAAACTCAACAATTATCTGGTCAAATCCATAATCCAAGGCTATGCGAAGACCCTCTCGAATAGCAATAAGCTCACCACAAAGCACTGAAGGAACATACATGTCTCTAGAGACATAGGTAGGCATACAAAGACACTCCTCATATTGTTGATTCTATTAATTATAATTGAATAGTAAAAAAATTTATTGTCCTGCAAGTAATAAAATATTTTCAATAAATGTTAAAGACTAATAACATTTATTATAAAGATTTATATTTAAGTTAATTTCTCAGCAATGCAAACAGTGACTTTCTTTGATTCTAAAAAATAATACATTTTACTACAATAGTAAAAAATGTAAAAATATTGTATATTGGCTTTTAAAAAAAGAACATTTTTCTCCCAAAAGAAAAAAATATATATAAAATTTTAATAAAATAGGAAAATAAATTTAGACCAATTATTAATGTTAGGATTAATTTATTGACTAAGATTTCTACATCTGGATATTGTATTTTTTAAAAAAAAAAAATACCAATTATTATTATATTAATATTGACAATTAATAAATATAAGTTAATACTTACCTTGACTTTTAAATTTAAGATTTTTTACTAATTATTGGCTAGATTATATCAATTACTATTTGATGGCTCTTTGATCTTTGGTGGGGCTAATGTCCTCTGAAAAATGAGCAAAAGTAAGTTAAGGAGAACTGTGTTTTTCACAGTCACTCCAATGCATAAGTTAGAGAGTGTTTTAAGAGTTGTTATAAAGATAAATGATAAAAACTTGAGAATGTGATTAAATGGTGAATAAAACCCTAAAATGCAATGTACCCCAATTGTATGAAGATGGTGAATATTTATATCCTTGCTTCTCTTTGGATCCTTCCAAAGCGTGCCAAAAATATTATCTGTTAGCTGTATCTTTATTTTCTCATGAAACTCGAAAATGAGTGTACTGTGTAACTGCCTTATTTGAACGTTAACCTTGTCCTTATGTGAAAAATCTTGAACGATGGGTTTGTTCAGCCATTTGATTGTGCGAGGGCAAGTCAACTTAATTTCATTCATCCCCTACTTGTTATGTTCTTTTAATGTTTGATTCTTCTCGTCTGGCACTTTGTCTTAGGAGTCACATTCATCTTAGGAGTCATATGAAGGGTAAGTGTCATTTTATAAGGTGTTTGATGGTATATATGTTATCAATTATCCCCCCCCCGAAAGGCATATTCTAATCATTTATATCAGTATTTATTTTTGTCTTGTATTTTTTCGAACAGTAAGAGCATCCTCTTGTTTTTTTTTTATTTTTATTAATGGCTTTGACTTCCTTCTAGAGAGTTCTTTTGAACTTAGAGTGTGTCTATTACCTTGAGCTATCACGTTGCTTTGTGATTTGTGATAATTATTGCACGAGTGTTTGTTGAGTCTCTTAATTAATTAGGGAATGACTTTTAGGTTTTCTCCTTGTAGTATATAAGATGCCCTAATTCTGTTATGTTTTTCCTATTGCAATTTCCTTCTTTTTGTTGCATTCCCTCTTTTTGCTTTCTTCCTACTTGAGACATTTTATATGTTTGCTAAGGTAATCTTTTCTTTTTTTACTCTATTGTTTTTCTATTTTCTTAGGGACATGGTGGGATTGTCTAGACAAGCTTTGGCAAAATTTCGAGGATACTCTTCAGTGGTGATGAGAGATGATTTGTTGTTCTTTAGGGAAACTTACCATATTCCTGAAAAATACAAGTGTCTTATTTCCCTAACAACTTTAAGGTTTCCTTTAGCATAAATGAGAAAGCGATTATTGTATATAAGGAACAAATGGATGCGGGTTTTAGGTTTCCTATTTACCTTTTGTTTATGGATCATCTTTCTTTTTACATTGTTCTTCTTACCCAACTTCATCCAAATGCCATTTGCATCCTCTACATTATTATTAAGATTTTTCCATGTGAGACGATTAGCCCTGAACACATCTCATATTACTTATTTGTATAGTTTGACCTATAGGTTAAACAAGCCTTTTTTATCCTAAACCATAGAGGTCAGAACTAAAATGGTTTATGGTCTCCCTTCATCTTGTGGGATTGGATGGATAAATTCTTTGTGGTTTCCCATCCTTCTACGTTCAACCATCTTCCCCAGGTGTTCCTTAACAAAATAACAACCTTAAAGGGGGATGTAAATCAAGGTAACCGTGACAAGTTATTTGGGATTATCTCAAACTACCTTGAGGTCCAACCTTCTTGGAGAAAGAATGTTCAACAATTCGTTCTCTAAGGGTTGTTTCCTATAGAGAACCCCCAAAACCATTAGAAAAGGGGGATTGGTCAAATGAAGAAGCGGTTGAAGCCGTGGCCAAACTAGCTAAAGAGTCATCTAAGTCTTCAGGAAAACTTTTACTAGGAAAGGTATTAATCCATTTACTTGTTTTATTCTTGCTTTACTGATACGTACTAAATATTTTATGGTGTAGGAATAATAAAATTCATGAACACTTTCACGTTGATTTGGACGACACTAAGGTCATCCCCCTAGGTGATGCAGTGTTCAATAAGTCAATCGAAGGAGCAGTGTTAGTAGATTTAGTTCCTATTTCAGCTGTTGATCCCATAGCTTTGGTTTTAAAGACTCTGGCTTTGTGTTTGAACAGGTTCTGAATGCATCATGCATGGAGACCCTATTACCCTCCCCTAACAAAGATAAAGGCCAGGAAGTGGTTGAGGAGATTAAATAAAGAAAAAGAAAAATAGTGGACGAGATAGGTTTAGCCTCTAGCAGAAGTGCAGGCGAAGGGGAGGAGGGTGAAGCTAGGTTGCAGTCTCTTTCAGCGCCAGGTGTGAAACACATCGATTCAAACTTAACGGGTTTGGGCCATGATCTAGCAATCTATGATAGCTTCAAGAGCTGGTTAATTTAGAAAAGGATCGACGGGATTAGGTAAACCTTTCTTCGGTTGATTTTGTGAGGGTTAGGGCTAAGTACATGTTGAAGGGGCTACAAGCCCTTCATTAGAGTAATCGTTCCTCTTTAAGGGCTAGGTTCTAGAATGTTTCCCCTTATTCTGATGCTACCTTAGCAATGTTGTTTGCTTCAGTATTCTCTTCCCTGGGGATCCAAATAATTGTCCAAGTTCCACCTTGTTGGGTAATCGTGTCAAGCAGTTGCTGACATCTCCTTAGGCATTTTGCTAGATTGTTATCTTTAGTTTGAAAGTTTCCTATGATTTAATTAATAACAAAAATGGAGTCACTAGAGATTTGTAACTCCTCTGGTTTTACCTTTAGGGCTAGGCCAAGTCCCGTGACTCGTGCTTCATCCTCTGTAACATTGTTAGTGACATTAAATTTTAAAGTAATAATGTTTATTATTTTAATTTTATCAGGGCTTTGGAGAATCACTCCAACTCTTGCTCCATGTTTATTAAATGCTCCATCCACAATCAATGTCCACAGGTCATTAGGAGGTATCCTTGTCTGTTTATCACTTATCATCTCCATGATAAATTTAGCTAAACACTGAGCCTTTAAGGTCATTTGAGGTTCATACCTGATGTTATATTCACTGAATTAGAGGACCCAATGTACCAATCATCTTGAAGTGTCAGGCTTTTACAAAGCTTTACGTAATGGTTGATCTGTTCGAACCATGATGGTATGTTTTTGGAAGTAAGGTCTTAGTTTTCCTACAGAAACCACTAGAGTCATGAAGAGCTTTTCCAACCTTAGATATCTTATCTCAACCTCATGAAGGACTCTACTAGTGTAGTAGATAGAATATTATTGACCATTTTACTTCTCGAAGGAGGATAGATGCTACTGTTTCTCATCCTATTGCTAGGTGTATATAAAGAGTTTTTCCTACTTCTAGTTTGCTTAAGAGGAGGAATGGTAAGAAATGTTTTCAGTTCCTCAAATGTTCTCTAGTAATCTTCAGACCATATGAAATGGTTTACATGCTTCAAACTCCTATAGAATGGCAAACATCTTTTTGCTGAATAGGAAATGAATTGTCTTAACACTGTGATCTTCCCCATTTAGCTTTTGGACCTCATTAATTATCTTTAGGGATCTCATATACATGATTGCTTGAATCTTTTTATGGTTCGGTTCAATACCTCATTTGAAAATCATGAATCTTAAGAACTTGCCTGCCTTGACTCTGAATGTGCATTTTTCTGGGTTCAGCTTCATGTTGTACTTATTCAAAATGGTGAAAACTTCTCGTAGATCATCTGTATGATATTCATCAGTTTTGCTTTTAACAATAATATCATTTACATATACTTCCATATTGTTACCAATATGGTCTTTGAACATAAAGTTCATGAGCAGCTAGTAAGTTGTTCCTGCATTCTTCAATTCAAAAGGCATCTTAGTGTAACAGTACGTTCCTCGATATGTGACAAAGGTAGTCTTCTCCTCATCTTTTAGATCCATTTATATTTAATGATATCCTTCTATTGCATCTAAATAACTATACCTAAAAAAAATAAGCAGTTGAATCTATTAGTTGGTCGATGTTCAGCAGTGGATAACTATCCTCTAGGCATACCTTTATTCAGGTCTATGAAGTCGATGCACATCCTTTATTTACCATTCAATTTCCTTACCATAACAACATTAACATCTAGTTAGGGAATTTTACTTCTCTAATAACATTTGCTTTTTGGAGTTTGAATACTTTATCTCCTATGGCTTACTACTTCTTAGGGGCGAACCTCTTTTTCTTTTATTTTACTGGCTTTGCCTTGGGATTCACATTCATCTTGTGACATGCCATCGAAGGATGGATCCCTAGTATCTCTTTTGGTTTAGAGGAGAATGTTTCAACATTCTCCTAAATGACATAAGTTAGCCACTCAATTGTCAGTTGGCTCATATCTATACCTTATTTAACTATTTTATTAGTTGAAATTTTAAGTGCAGTTAACTCACTGATGGGTAAGGAAAATTCTCTCTATTCCAGATTAAATGTGTTGCTTTTAGGTATTTGTTAGAGTGTTAGATGGTTGCACTCAATCGTTGTCTTCTAGCTCCCCCTGACTGTTACCACTCTTTTAGGTATGGGTATCTTCATAGTCAAACACCTTATACTTTTCACAACCTTTATTTTGAATAACTACAATCTTCCTAGATACTATTGTGTGGGAATTCTTCGTTTATGAAGTGGAATAAGGTTCTTGTTATTGATACTCTTTCTGAGCGCTCATCTGTCATTTCTACCATAAGGGTGGTAGTGCAAATGGACTTTAAGTGCTTTCTCTTGAGTCCCATAAGGGGCTTTCCTGCACTTCTAAGGTTGGAAAGCACACTTCCAATGGCTTTATATGCCTACTCTATTAAAGTGTTTATCACACCTCCTCTATTTACCAATATTCTTCTAACTAGATAGTTGTCAAGTATTACTTATACCACCAATGCATCATTGTGTAGAGCATCAACATGCTCATCATCTTCAAGGTCAAAGGTCATTGTAGGCATGTTGGCCCTTTCTATCTCGCTGATGAAAATATGAAGTTGTTCGATTATTTTCCTCTCATGATAACATTGATTACTCCCATTATCTTTCATAAGCAATTGTTTATTTTTAGATCAGGGTTATCTTCACAAGATCTCTTTCCTTTGTCATCCTTTATAAACTTTTCAGAGAGCTATTGTTTGTATTAACCTCTCGACCTCTTTTTTCAAGTCCTAACACTATTTTGTGTCATGTCCATCATCCTCGTGGAACCTATAAAAAAGAGATTTGTCCCTTTTGGTGGCCCTATCAGGGTTTAGTCTCTAAGGATATTTAATGTCAGTCTTATTCTTCTTAATCCATAATAAAATGTTATCTCTAGTTTCATTGTGAAACATAAATTGTACATCTTTATTATTCCTTGCTCTGTTTGAAGGCGTATAGGTCTATAGCATTCAACAAGCAGAACTGTCAAGTCTTTTTTCCTGGCTTTTCTTTTGGTTCAAACATTCACCATTCTTCCATTTTTCTCTTTTTCCTCCATCCAGTTTTATGTATCATTAAGCTATGAAGATCAGTTTGGAATAAGAGTCAATGGTTTTGGTATGAAGCTTGTCCTTTAAATATCCAAACACGGTTCTTACTCGCATGACCTCCACAGCTATCTCCACATTTATGGATTATATTTTCATCATTTTTTATTAAATGTATCGATATATTCTCAAAGGTTTTCCCTTCCTTTTGCCTACAAGATCTTAAACAACTAGTTTTCCTCTTATGAGGAATGTTATAGTGAATCACTCAAGAAAAACATGTTCTAATTCTCTAAATGAGTGAATAGAGCTAGCAAGTAACTGAAGATACGATATATGGGCTATTTCAATTCAAGTAGTAGGGAAAACCTTATAAAGTATGACATCTGATATGTCATTTAGCAACTTCATTATTCGAAATATGAATAGGTTTGTATGGGTATCTTCAGTTCCATTATATACCTATAAAGTGGGGAGCTTCCATTTGTCTGGAAACTTCTCCTTAATAATTTTCCAAACCAATGAAGAGGCCCTTAAATATTTCTTGATCGATCCAGATTTTGCCTTGGATTATTCATCTTGGGAGCTAGCTTCATCCTCTAAGACTATTTTAGGCATTTCTTTTGTCCTTGATTAATGTCTTAGTTCAATTTTTTAGTGAGTGATTTTAGATCTCGATGAGTTTGCTTGCAGGGGATGCCATTCCACCTGAAGGTCTACAGCTAGTGGTGGAGGATTGAGTGCTGCAATATTGGTAATCAAAGCCCTAGTAATGTGTGTATTGAAGGAGTATAAGGTTGTTTTTAGTTAATGCCAAGGTTTTTTGAAAATGATTTAAGGCATTTTCAACAGTAGTGGTTATTGCTTTAGTCACATGGTTAGTGGGGTTGTCGGATGAAGTATACTCTAGGGAACTTTGCTCCTCCTAGGATGGGTGGGATGAATTTCTAAAGTGATTGACCATTTTCCCTTAAAATGAAAGAGCAAAGTTTTCAAACAAAGTGTTTTACATAATAAAGGTGAGACCTTTGAAAGAAATGAATGATGAAATAGTGAAAATTTTTTCCCCATAATGACTAGTGAAAAATGAATAAACATAATCTAAGGGGGATTTTGTCTTTCACAATCACTCCAATTCTTAAATTAAAGAGTGTTTTAAGAGTTGTTATGAAGATAAAAGATGAAAACTTGAGAATGTGATTAAACAATGAATAAAGCTCTAAAATGAAACGTACTCCAATTGTGTGAAGATGATAAATATTTATATCCTTGATTCTCTTTGGATCTTTACCAAGCGTGCTAACAATAATATTTGTTGTCTTGGTCTTTTTTTTTTCTCACGAAACTCAAAAATGGGTGTATTGTGTAACCGTTTTATTTGAACATTAATCTTGTCCTTATGTGAAAATCCTGAACAATGGGTTTGTTCAACTGTTCAATCATTCGGGGGCAAGTCAGCTTACTTCCGTTCATCCCCTGCTTGTTATGTTCTTTCAATGTTCGATTTTTCTCATTTAGCACTTCGTCTTAGGAGTTATGTGAAGGGTAAGTGTCTTTTTATAGGGTGCTTGATCGTATAACTCATGCATGTCGTTTTTCATTTTATAACTCATGAATGCATGTTTTATTATATGTAAATATTTTTTTATAATGTTATATAAATTGATTTTTCTGGGTGAAAGTAGTAATTAAAATAATTAAAAATTATATATACTTTAATATTAAATTTTTAAAAAAGAAGTAGATATAAAAATAGTTTATACTACATGCAAATCAATGGTTCAATATTATTGATTATGTTAATTATAATTGAATAGTAAAAAAAATTTGTTGTTGTACAAAAAATAAAATATTTTCAATAAATGTTAAAGACTAATAACATGCATTATAAAGATTTATATTTAAGTTAATTTCTCAGTAATGCAAATAGTGACTTTCTTTGATTCTAAAAAAATAGTACTTTTTACTACAATAGTAAATAATGTAAAATATTTTATATTGGCTTTAAAAACAAGGAACATTTTTCCTCCTAAAAGGAAAACAAGATATTAAAATTTTAATAAAATAAAAAAATAAATTTACACCAATTATTAATGTCAAGATTAATCTATTGACTAAGATTTCTTCATCTGGATATTGTATTTTTTAAAAAATACCAATAATTATTAAATTAATATTGATCATTAATAAATAAAAGTTAATACTTACTTCGACTTTTAAATTTAAGATTTTTTACTCAATTATTGACTATATTATATCCATTACTATTATATTGCTCATAATTTCATTAATTATCATATCATATATAATTTTAATTTCGTTATTTGAATTTTATAACGTTTAGGTCTATTATTTGTTATATAAATCATATCATTTATTAATACGTTTAACCTTATTGTTGTCTCTTGGCAAGAAGAAGGGGGGGGGGGGGGGGGGGGGTGTTGGGGGGTTAAAAAATTAAAAAAAAAAGAAGAGGGGGCCAAAAATGATTATGAATGCTTAGTATGTAACTATGACATGATTCATGCAAGTGGACCTAGTGTCTATGCATATTTTCCTTATATGGCAGCCTAAGCTTGCTACACTCTCACAATAATAACTCTAGCTATACTTATCCAAATGACTTGATTCTTTTTTTAAACAAACTATACACATAATGATACAACATATTAAAATTTCAAGCCAATATCAGACACACAGAAAATGTTATGAATTTTTAAATTTTGCCCTATTGTAATGTCATCTCAATCTGAGTAGGTCTTACATTCTTGGGTCTATCTCAAATTGTACAAATCCAATTGCAAAACTGATTTACCAAAAGTTACAAAACACATAAAGGAATATTTTTCATGTTTTACTCATTGTCTAATTAAATATATAAGGTCACCAAAACAAAGGACAAGTCTTAGGGTGAGTAGGTTTGTAACATGTTAACGAACAGTTATGATGAAGGGACAATATCTCAACAACCATGCTGGATTTGGCAAAAATATTTCACAGGTATGTAGATAATACATAAATATACAACTTTCAAGTTTGGACCATAATCAAATTTTGAATCTATGGCCATCAAATTCTTGGAAAACAAAATTAAAAGAAAGGTGAGGTTTCATTCGGGTACAGGGTCAGTCCCAATCAATAAGCCATATCTCTTTCCACATAACAAATCAGTCAAAACTTTTTTACAGGTATATAGAGAGGATATACCCTACAAATTTCATGTTTTACACTTTGTCAAAATGAGAACATAACGCCATTAAAATATAAGAAAACAGAAAGACTGAGGTCATCTCGGTTGGTTATAAACAAGCCCTAATGAAGGAGCCATAACTCCTCACACACACCAAATCAAGCAAAACTGTTTCATATGCATTTATATGGGATATAAAGCTACAACTTTCATATTTTTCACTTTCCTTAATTTCTCTTCTATGGTTATGAAATTATGAGTACAAAATCCTGCTCTAACAGTAAAATCCAACACAAACAGTTCTTGTTCTCTTGAATTTCAACTTTTATCCAAGAGCTCTACCTCAATTACTTAATAATTCTCACTAACCATGAATGATTAACATGTCATAAGGGGTTAATTTAATGTGGGGAGAAGATAAATTAACTTACCTATTGTCTCAGAATTAGAAAACTTTAGGATTCTTTCCTAGGCAATTCACACTTCTTCCTCTTCTTCTTCTTCTTCTTCCTTTCTTTCTTTCTTCCTTAACTCTCTCTTTCTTCTGTTGTAACTCATGTCTAACCCCTTAATTCTGATCCTAAAGGATTAAAAATTCCACTTGTAAGCCTATTGCAACAAGACAAAATCATGGTGTTTCATTCCTATTTATTGGAAGTTCACTTTCCTCTTTTAGTCCCTCTACTTCACTCATTTAGCACCTTCATCCATCTCTTAATCTCTATATGCTCCTTATACTTTTAAAATAAACTCTATAGCATCATTATTTATGATGTTATAACATGCATACAACATAAAACAATTTATCATGCAACTATACAAATATTACATATATGTTCAAGTGTCCCAAATGCAATGGTGCATGTGTCATCGTCGTGCTTATCCAATTCACATATCTAAATGATAATTTATCCAATGCATATGTTCATGTGGGATTTCATATCATTTATGCAACGAATATGTTCATATGATAATGCCAATGAATGTGGATAAGGATGTTATATACCCATAAAAAAATTCTTTTTGCATTTTAAAAGTGTCAATAACCTACTAATTTGGATAATATATCACTCTTTTGTTTTATAGTTTAAAATTATTTAAGCGTTAAATTGTCTTCAAATTATGCATTATCTTGTACACTAAATTACAAAAGCTTGATAAAAAATGCACTTGAAGGCATAGTTTGATGATAAGTGTACTTTGTGAGAACTGAGAGTCTCAAGTTTGAGTCCTTTCATCCACCATTATGTCGAAACTATTAAAAGGGGGGAACTATCTTATCCCTATTATGTAGTTCATAATGTTATTTCGACCCATTGGATCTCTTATGGTTAAAAAAAAAAGCTTGATAAAAAATTAATAATATTATTATAAAAATTTCGAAATTAAATTTTTGTTGTCATACTTTAAGTTTAATATTTAAATTGAAATTAATAGTAAGCAAAAATAGTTAGGAATGTGGTTATATTAACTATTAACATAAAATAAGTACAGTAAATATTTAATTTGGTTTATTATTTTATTATTCTATAATTAAAATATATCACAATTATTTTTATATTCATTAGATTCTAATTGAGATGTAAATTTATAGTCTCATAATTTTAAAAACACTCCAATATTATTAAGTTAAAATTCATTTATATTATAATTATATTTCAATATTAAAAAAATATTTTGTATAAGGCGTAAATATCTATGCTTGTTATAAGGGCTAAATACATTGACCGTTCAATTTTATTTTGTTGTACTATTTAATCCCTCATTTTTAAAATTATACTAAAATAACTCTCATTTTGTTATACTTTGTTTTATTGCTGTTAAAATAATATTAAAAGTCTATTTTACCCCTTATTTTCATTTTAATTTTCATCTTATAGCACTATCTAACTACCAAGTATAAATGAAGAATCATTTTCATTTTAGGTTGAATCGATCGTGCTGAAGCAAAAATGAAGAATGAAAAACATAGAAATTACCCATGGAATCATCAGAGGAAGAATCGAAAAAACATAATCAAAACAAACAAATTAGTGAACCACTCAAATCCGGGCAAGAATCATCTCCTAAAGCTTTGCACTTCCATCAAACCACTCAATTTCTTTTTCTGGTCACCTCCCTTCTTTTTGTAATTTATTTTCTCTTTTATTCTCTTTTCAATTTGGGCAACCACCAATTTCTCTTTTGTTTTCTGTGTAACATCCCACATAGCTTTATCAGATGACAGGGAAACCACTAGTCATTACATGCATTTTAGACTCCTTCAAGGTGTTCAGTATCAATTAACATTCATTCAATCTTCTTTTATTTTTTTAATTTTATGAATTTTCCTTTTCCCTCCCTCTTAAAACATTTTCAAAAATTCGAGTTTTCTTTTTTCTTCTTTTTAAATCGCTTCACTCGAGCATCTTCAAACCTCTCCCGTTGGTCGGCTACAGCATGTTGAGGTTAAGGTTTGGATTCAAATTGAAGTGTCTCTACGTGTTTGGGGTTCTCCATCGGTGTTGCTGCTGTTGATGTTGGTGTTGGTTAAGTGTTTGTCAGGATTATAGAATTAGGATTTGGGAGGATGTTGGGGTTGGGTTGCCCATATTAAAACTAAACTAGAATAGCTTGGGTTGCCCAAATTGAAATTGGAAGAGAAATAGATAATGTATTTTGGGTATCTTGTGTGGGATGCTGTTATGAACAATGAGATGATGCTACAATGAAAAGTCATGCGTTTACCCAGTTTTAACTGAAATTTAAACAAAAATTGTAGTGGCTTTTGAAAAAAAATGTTTCATCCTTTCCCATTATAAAAAATAATTCAAAACTTTGGACTTGTTTCTAAACCAGAGAATTCTAAGATTCAAAGCCGTAATGAGAAACCGGATGTTGTTGCCTGCATGTTGAGTTGAATTATGAAAATTTCTAAAGCCAAAGTTACTGAGCTTCTTCAGAAATTTCAACTGTTTTTAAATGAGATTTTCTAGCCTCATGAAAGGGAGAAACACGCCGAAGAAAATGCAGGTGATGTTGATGACAGAAATTCCAATTTGGAAGGATGATTGGGGCCGGGTGTTCAGGTTTTGGGTGTGGGTCGGGCCCTTGAGTTTGATAGTGGGCTGAGTTAAGAAGAGAGTGTGTTTAGGATATTTAGTAGATTAATTTTGTCTTTTCCTATTTGAGTAATTAAAAAATGATATTAAAATAGACAGGCTAACATTTTAGTATAACAAAATTAAAATAGAGAGATATTTTAATATAATTTTTTAAAATGAATGATTAAATAGTATAATAAGATAAAATGTAGAAAGTTAAAAAATTTAACTCTATTATATATATATATATATATATATATATATATATATATATATATATATATGTGTGTGTGTGTGTGTGTGTGTGAAGTGAAACACAACAGTATCCTGCGTTTTAGTCTTCGTCCTCCTCCTCTCTATTAATTTTTTTTCTTTATCTTTTTTTAAATTTGTACTTATATACATTAGTTATTATTCAATATAATTTTTGGAATATACTTCTTATATCTCTTTATAGTTATTCCTAATTTTTATTATAGTTTTAAATATTTAACTTTTATTAACAAATTCACTGAATTTTATTTTAGTCTAAAAAATTATATTTATTAGATTTTCTGAGTTTTAATTCATAAATACGTTAACATTTAGTGGCACTATCTTTTTCATACTTTTTTTTTCAATTTTTTCTTTTTCTTTAAAATTGATACATATAATAAAACATAATCACCTTTCTTGGTTATACAAATAAATTTTTGAACATTCTGTTTTCCTTTTACTTTATTGATAATAAATTTGGCCTTTCATTCACACAAACTGAGAAGTGTTTGAAAGTGTCAAAATCCTATTAATGTTGATGATATATCATTCTTTTATTTTATGGTTTGAAATTATTTGAGCATTAAATTTTCTCTAAATTATCATAATCTTACATTTTAAATTATATAAAATTGATAAAATATTAATGATATTATTATAAAATTCTAAATTAAATCTTTACTCTATTGTGATAAAAAATTAAATTTATCATAATTATTATAAAAAATAAATAATTTTATGATAAATTTCTTTTATGTATTAAATTATTTAAAAAATTATGACACAAAATTTATAACTCAAAATCTTTATCATAATTATATAAACTTTTTTATCATAATATATTTATTGCAATGTTTTGGTATCAAATTTCTAGTGCTCACCAGATAACATATGAGAAAGATAATATTATTATAATATATTTTTGTCACTGTATTTAATCATTTAAAAAATTGTGATGAAATTATTTTATCACAATAAATAAATTTGTTCTTATTTAATAACTTGTCACAATAACTAAAAATTATAATTTAAAAACATGAAAAAGTGCAATAAAATTAAAAGTAAATTATCACTATATTTAAATAAAATTAAAATTGAAGTTGAATTTAATTAACTAATCTGGATATTTTAAAAATAAATTTCTTTTTTTTACTTTAATCTATTTTATATATATTTGGTAATAAAGAATTTTTTTTTGTATTGTTATCAGGTCAATTGGGTTGAATTATAGGTTGATCCATTGAGATTAATTTTCATTCAATTCTTTAGATTGATCTAAACTCAATTTAACTAAAAAATTTTTAAATCATTTCAAATTTATTTAGATTTAAATCGATTCAAATCAATTTTTCAAGTAGATAAAAAATCCTCTGTGAAAAATTCATTGTCGCGTTCTCATGATACCCCTTTTTCCGGGAAGGCACAAGGGATGGTTGGTCTTTGGTCTTTGTACTGTAGGTCATAGGTTAGTGAGAAAAAAAAGGCATGAAGTTTGTTTTCATGGAATTGGACCAATTAAAAACTTGCAAATTATATCATGAATTTGTGTTCATATTGCTTTATTAACTTAGGACCAAATTGTACCATTTTATTAAATGCTACATGTACAATTTATATACATTGATCATTAATTGTATGTACATTTAGTATTATATTGTGTGTATATTAGTGTTTAATTGCATGAACATTAGTGTTGAAATGCATGTATATTGAAATCTATGAATAAATCAATGAAAGAGCAATATAGTTCAAAACTAATATATCAATGTACAAGGAAAAAAATAATATATATCAACAAAATTTTTTAAAATTTGTTACATTGTTGCTAAAATACCAATACAAAACTAATGTACTTTTCATTAATCTATTTTATGGATTTTAATATACATGCAGTTCAATACTAATGTATATCTAGTTAAAAGTTAATGTACATGCAGTTTAATATTAATTTACATGTAGTTAAGGAACAATACAGTTCAAAATTAATGGACCAATGTACATGCAAGAACAATATATATCAACAAAGTTTTCTAGAATTTTTTATATTGTTACTAGAGTGCCAATTCAAAATTAATGTACTTTTCATTAATGTATTTTATGAATTTCAATGAACATATGGTTTGACACCAATGTACATACAATTAAGGACCAATGAATATGTAGTTTAATACCAATGTACATGAAATTCAAAACTAATATATATGTAGTTAAAGAACAATACAATTCAAAACTAATTATCAATGTACATGTAAGAACAATATATATCAACAAAGTTCTTTAGAATTTTTTATATTGTTGTTAAAGTATCAATCCAAAACTAATGTACTTTTGATTAATCTATTTTGTGGATGTACATGTAGTTGAATAACAATCTACATGTAATTCAAGGTCAATGTACATACAGTTCTATTTTTTTTAGAAAAAAAGATGACACGTGTAATATTTAAATAAAACGGTGCGTATTGACCCAGGTCTATATCGCAACATAGACCTGGGTCTATGATCTACGTATTGTCAAAAACTTCTAACGTGGAAAAATTTTCAAATGGCTACCCCCCTTTACTTTTTTGCTCTTCCTTATTGCCTTAAATTTGACGTGCATTTGGCAAGTCTTCCTTGCTAAAGTTCCCAGTCAACTGACGTGTTTAGCAATTTTTTTTAATATATTATGCTGGAGAGTTATGAAGCTCATTGTTGATGCTATTCTCCACTTAATTTGAGTATTAATTATTCTATTTACACTCTTTTATCCTGTTTTCCTTTCCTTTAGGATTGCCCATCAATTTCCTATGGAAAGCTAGACAATTTTCCTTTCCTTTTCACCAATAATATAATTGAATTATGCGATCCCTTTATGGTGGATGGTTGCAATAAACACCTCTAAGTTCGATGGAGATTACCAAAAGGGTATCAAGTTGATAGCATCATCACAACCTCTTCAAGGCATGAAACTTCTTTCACTAACAAAGAGCTTCAGGAGAATTTGAATCACAATAAATATGAATCATTTAACAAATTGATTCTTCCCACTCTCCCTTACACTCGTTTTCAAATTATGTCTAATCTAAGCACCATATACAAATGCAATCCCCACGTTACTTATCAAAGTCTTGATTTTACTTTTAGTAGAAAGTGCCTCGACTTGAATATCTATTACACTTGCAATAAGAATGATACATGTTTACCAAGTCATCCTCTTCCTCCGAATTGTTTCATTATGTAGCTCCCAACAGTAAGCACTACCAATCCTCAAGAGGATATATTCAAAATTGATATGAACCAAGTTAGGAAGAAGATCAAGATTACAAAGAATGGAAGGGACTAGCAAGGAGTTCTCATTCGAAAGGAGGAAGACATCATAAAAGATTCAAACCTACCATATTTGGAAACTATCATATTTGAAATTGCCTGACAATCTCCTTCACAATGGAAAAATGATCATTTATGAACTTCTATTTCATGTGGATCCTCAAAATAAAATTAAGAAGTCTAACTCTGCAAATGAGAAAATTTTGTACAAAATATTCTAGAAAATTCTAAAAGGTTCTATAAGGTTTCAAAAGGTTTTAAAAAACTTTCAAGAATATTCTTAGCATTTTTTGGTGGAAGAATAAAAGTCCTAAAGAGGAACTAAAAGAGGGGCGACACATAGGAAAGAAAAATCAAAAAGTCAAAAAGTCAAAGTCAAAATATCTTTCCAAGATTGATAAAATCTTAACAGATCATTATCTTCCTTTTCTAATTAGAAACTTTTATTATTTTCTTATGTAAGAAAATTCTTTTATAATTAGGAAGATATCTGATGTATTTTTTAGTTATTTCCTATTTAGCTTAAAAGAGTCTTTTTTTCTAAATAGATTAGGCATATTGCAAAAACCAATTAGGAAATGATTCTTAGGGTTTTTCTAGAAGATTTGTAAAGGTTATAAATAGTCCTTCTTGTTCATCAATGAATCAATAAATGAATGAAATTATTGAAGAATATTTCTTTTAGCAAATTGCTTGTGAGAGTTTATTCTTTTTTTGATTTCTAATAGGACTTGGTGAGGTTGTATAAAGAGTTCTTAATAATTTCACAAACTTGTTTAATCTTGGTCTTAAATTACTTAGTTAATTTAAGATTGAGATTAACACCTCTTAAATCTTTATAATCTAGGTTGCTAGAAATAAGTTTTCTAGAGGTCTAATTGAGATTTGAGAGTTTATCTTATTGATCTTTGAATTACAACTTGGGACTTGTGTTCTACATACGAATAAAGATCCGAAAATTCGACCTCATTAGTATCATTTGGTATTAGAGCCTAGATAAAATTCAAGATCAAAGGTATCTATCTTTTTATGTTTTTACATTGTTCTTAGTTCATCAAATCACATTCTTCAACTTTCTTCTCCAATTTTGCCATATCTCAATTCTAGCATTCAAATTTGTTTCTTTTCATTGTTTTTATATTCATTAGTCTTGTTTTATCATCAAATATCACATTGAAAAAAAAATTAGATCCAAATTTGATACAAACGAGGTTGATTTTTTTATCCTAATTCATATGTAGCACAAGTCCCAAGCCTTTAACTCAAAGATCAAATTAGATAAACTCTTAAATCCCAATTAGACCTCTAAAAAACTTGTTTCTAGCAACCTAAATTATAAAGATTCAAGAGGTGTTAATCTCAACCTTAAATTAACTAAGTAATTTCAGACCTAGATTAAACGAGTTTGTGAAATTATTAAGAACTCACTTAACAATCTCACCAAGTCCTATTAAGAACTGAAGAAGAGAATTAACTCTTATAAGCAATCTTGCTAAAAGAAATATTCTTCAATTTTTTCATTCATTGGTGAACAATAAGGGCTATTTATAGCCTTTACAAAGTTGCTAGAAAACCCTAAAAATCACTTCCTAATTAGTCTTTGCAATCTGCCTAATCTATTTAGGAAAAAAGACTCTTAAACTAAATAGGAAAAAGACTCACTTAAACTAAATAGGAAAAGAAAACTAAAAGATACAAAATATCTTCCTAAATATAAAATCAGTTCTTATATAAGAAAATAACATAAGTTCCTCATTAGAAAAGGAAGAGAATGATATGTTAAGATCTTGTCATTCTTGGAAAGATATTTTGACTTGACTTTTCTTTCATATGTGTCACCCTTTCATTAGTTCCTGTTTAGGACTTTTATTCTTCCACCAAAAATACTTGGAATATTCTTGGAAGTTTCTTAGAATATTCTAGAATCTTTTGGAACTTGCTAGAATCTTCTAAACATTTTTGTGCAAATTTTCTCCATTTGTAGAGTTAGATTTCTTGATTTCATTTTGAGGTTCCATACAAGAATGAAGCATAGAAATGACCATTTTGTCCTTGTGAAGAAGATTGTCCAAATAAGGCAAGTCTAAATAAGGCAGGTTCAAATATGACAGCTCGAAATATGACAAGTCCAAATAAGGCAAGTTCAAATATGACAATTCCAAATATGACAGCTCCAAATATGGCAAGTCCAAATAAGACAATTTCAAATATGGCAATTTCCAAATATGACAGGTTTTGAAGCATTTGTGATGTCTTCCTCCTTTTGAAGGAGAACTCCTTGTTAGTTTATTCCATTGTTTGTAACCTTGATCTTGTCGCTAACTTGGTTCGTATCAAAATTCCATCAAAATCTCTTACTTGTGCAAAAATTCCTTAAATTAAGGAACTTTGCAAAATCCGTGATTTCTTGTTTTTCTTCCTTCTAAATTATTTCTTTTTATTACTAATCATCTTTTTGGTGTTTTCTGAAGTCTAGGGACAAACCATAACTCATAATTCAAGGGAGGTTAAAATTACCACAATACCCCCATAAGTGCTAAATTTGGTTTCTTTGTATTTTTGAGTTGTTCTTATGTTTCTTGCAATTCTAAGTATGATTTTGGCTTCAAAGTTTAAAAAAAAAAAAAGAAAAGAAAGAAAGAAAGCAAAAAAAAAAAAAAAAGAAAAAAGAAAAAAAAAAATAAGGAAAATAACAAAAAAGAAAAGAAGAGAAAAAGAAAGAAGCTAAGAATTGCAAAGGTATTGTTTCAAAATCGATTTTGAAATTTCCTTTCCTATTCGACCTAGGCATACTTCTTACCATATTCTTGAGCTTAAAACACCAATTTGCACTTTCAAATTTCCTTATAAATTCTTAGGTTACTATTAGGTTTTTAGAAATTTGTTTTTACAACTAATTGTGTTCTTTTCAGTTCTTTTATTTTCTAAGTGTTTTAAGAACTAATTTTTACTTGTTTGTGTTTAGTTTAATTTTCACTTGACATAAAATGACGTAGTCCTCGAAGAACTTAAAGAAAATAATCTTGATAGGTAAAAGGCAAAGAGTGGTGCGCTCACAAGAGGGTAAAAGCCAATTTTGAGTAAACATAAGGGGAGCGTCATCTTTTTTAGTATAAATACGTGAAAAAATGTTGTAAGGATTCTATTTGTTTTCTTGCTTCTTCTTATACAATGATAGGTTTGAAAGAGATAGAAAGGGATGAGTTTACATGCTCCATAAAAGGCATGTTAGATCAAATGAAGTAGTTGGCGGATAATCTTTCAAATTTGAGCTATAATTTGAGTCAAGATTGCAATAACAACTATAAGCTAAAATTGACAAAATTCTATGGAAAATGTGGTCTTGAAGAATACTTAGCATGGGAAAAGCAAGTAGAAATTATGTTTGAATCCCACAATTGTTCTGAGGAAAATAAGGTACTAGTTGCTACTTTTCAATTTGAAGATAATGTTTTGTCATAGTGGGAACAATTGACATTGGGTAGAGAACATTATGGAGAGGACCCCATATCGACTTGGGAAGAAGTGAAGCTAGCTATGTGAAATCAATTTGCAATAAAAAGAGACTTGTTCAATTCTAAAGATAGTGAAGAATGCCACCAAAAGGAGATAATCATCACAAAAACCTATAGAAAGAAAGTTCAAAAGGCTACCATTGATGATGAGATTCTTGTTTCTAAAGGTACATTTGACATTCAAACTTTTTCTTTACATGTTGATACAAGCATTAAAAGCTAAGAGCTTAAACATGATTGCACAATCTTAAAAGATGGTAATAGTACTAACTTACATGATGATGAGGTAATGCTATTGGAAGTTTGTTCAAATGTTCAAATTGTAAATCTCAATCATGATGATGTATTAGTTGTAACCAATGATGATGGTGTTCAAAAAGAAAATACAATAAAAAGAGAGAAAGATAGTGTGCATGAGAGTAAAAAAGAAATGATTATTATACAATAAAAAGAGAGTTATGTGAAAACAATAGATATGTGTGAGCTTAGAGAGGAAAAAAAGAGAGTTTAGAGTGGATGCACCAGACCCAAGAGAGGTGTATGCAAAAGGAGAGGGTGAGAAAAATGAACATCTTTGTGAAAAAACGAGTGATGGGAGCTATTCTTCCCAAAAGGCCATAATAATGTTTTTGTTCAAAGGGATATATTACACTACTAACAAAATTTACAATTTTTTGCATAGTGCTTTTATGTCTCTTTTGCAAAGTTATGAAGAATGGTTTTCAATGGATGAGCCTAGAAAAGAAACCAACTTAACTTTTAATATTAATGATGATGCTGTAATGAAGAGTGAGGTTGCAAATTTGTATAAAAGGGAGTTTTCTAAATTTAGTTTAAATGTTTCATATTCGTTTTCTTATTCTAAATGTTTTTGTTCTCATTTTTCTCCTTGCCTTTATGATTCTAGTCTTTCTTCTAATTTACTTTCATCTTTTTGCATTTCTTCATTTTGTTTAAATCAATTGCAATGAGTTTCTTCTTTAAAATGTGATTTTAATAGGGATAATTATTTTATTTATTGTTTAAACATTTTTAGTTGTTTATATTATTCCAAATAATATTTTTCTTCTTTTTATTATTGTTTTAACATTTTTGAGTATTCCTTTTATTCTAAATGTTTGTTTGCCTTTGATTATAGTCTTAATGTTTTTAAATGTTTGTTTTACTTTAATGTTTACTTTAGATGTTGGTTAGGAAGAAAGTTCATTTTATTTTAAAAATTTATATATTTCATGTGTTTCTAGTTCTTCTTTGAATTTTAAATCGTATCTTGATAAACCTAAATTTTCTCTATTTAGTGTTTATGTTAAAAAAGAAATTTGATAACTTAATGTTTCTTCATGATAGATGGAGGATGTCTTTAGGAGCTTTTTTTTGTCTTCTTCATTCCGTTTTGCATTCTTTTTTTTTTTCTTTTTTCATTTTTTAGTGTGTTCTAATCTTGTTTTAGGTGTAATAAGATTCATCTTTGATCCGGGTGGAAAGACTTACTCTTTACATAGTAAGATTCACTTAGAATTCTTTATTAGTATTAAACTTATGTTTGGTTTTTTTTGCTTTTTTGTAGGCTAAGATTTGAGGACGAATCTTTTTTAAGAGAGGGGGAATGATATGAGCCAAGTTAAAAAGAAGATCAAAGTTACAAAGAATGGAAGGGACCAGCAAGGAGTTCTCCTTTAAAATGAGAATGACATCACAAAAACTTCAAAACCTATCATATTTGAAAACTGTCATATTTGAACTTGCCTTATTTGAACAATCTCCTTCACAAGGGCAAATTGATCATTTTTGAACTTCCATTTCATGTGTGGATTCCTCAAAATGAAATTAAGAAGTCCAACTCTACAAATGAGAAATTTTGTACTAAATATTCTAAAAAATTCTAGAAGGTTCCAAAAGGTTCTAAAAAACTTTCAATAATATTTTGGGCATCTTTTGGTGGAAGAATAAAAGTCCTAAAGAGGAACTAAAGAAGGGGCGACACATAAGGAAGAAAAGTCTAAAAGTGAAGTCAAAATATCTTTCCAAGATTGATAAGATCTTAGCATATCATTATCTTCCTTTTCTAATTAGGAACTTTTGTTATTTTCTTATTTAAGAAACTTTTTTTTATAATTAGGAAGACATCTGATGTATTAGTTATTTCTATTTAGCTTAAAATAGTCTTTTTTTTCCTAAATAGATTAGGTAGATTGCAAAGACTAATTAGGAAGTGATTCTTTAGGTTTTTCTAGAAGCTTTGTAAAGCCTATAAATAACCATTCTTATTCATCAATGAATCAATAAATGAATGAAATCATTGAAGAATATTTCTTTTAGCAAATTGCTTGTAAGAGTTAATTCTCTTCTTGAGTTCTAATAGGACTTGGTGATATTGTTAAGTGAGTTCTTAATAATTTCACAAACTTGTTTAATCTAGGTCTTAAATTACTTAGTTAATTTAAGATTGAGATTAACACCTCTTAAATCTTTATAATCTAGGTTGCTAGAAACAAGTTTTCTAGAGGCCCAATTGAGATTTGAGAGTTTATTTTGTTGATCTTTGAATTGAGGCTTAGGACTTGTGTTCTACATACGAATAAGAATCCAAAAATTCAACCTTGTTCGTATTAGGAATGATAACGACTAACTTCTCTCTTCAAGTGAGCATAGACCATCGTTGTTATGAGTGTATATTAGAAGGAGGCAAATGTCAATATGAATTTGATTAGTTTCATTTTGATGTTGAGACATACAAAGGTAATTGCTTTCTTAGTTTTTTTTTCCTACCTTGCACATTTAATTCATACCTTATCCTATAGTTGATGACTTTTAACTTTTTTCTTGTTTTTTTTTTCATTTATATTCTATATGGTTGGTGACTACTAACAATTAGATTTAGTTAATATAATCAATTTCTCATGACATGCATCAGTTCATTTCTTAATGTTTGAAATAACACTATACATGTTTCCAATTTCTACTACGGGGTCTGGATGGAAGCTTGGAATAGGTAATACATTTTCAATTTCTCTTCTGCATATAGTTGTTTTTCAACATTAAACAAAAGACACATCCTATAACTATATCAGTTTCTTCCATCTAAGAATTCATGAAGGAAGGTGTTATTAATATCAAGCTGATGAATGGGCCAATGGTTGACTAAGGAAATTACTATGAACAACCTTACTAGAACTAGTTTAGCTACTGGAGAAAAACTTTCCTTTTAAACAAGACCAAAAACTTGATTATACCCTTTAGCCACTAACCGAGCCTTGTATCTATCGATAAAGCCATCTAGTTTAGTTTTGATTTTATAAATCCACTTACTGCCTATAACATGTTGCCTTCAGGTAAAGGAACTAAAACATATATGTTATTTGACTCCAATAAATCTAGTTCCTTTTACATGGACTGAACCTAATTATAATCACTTTTGGCTTATTGGTAGGAATGGGGGTTCATGAACGCTTGTAAGATTAGTTGAACAAGATATGTATGATGAAGTAAAAGCAAAGGAAATAATAAAAGGAAAGGTAGGTGGTAAATTACATGTTGTAGGCCCTGGAGGTGAATTAATCTCAGTAGTTAAGTTAGTGGAAGTGTAAGTTGCATATGAATTGGCAATAGACACAAAGTCTTGCAACCATCGAGGTTTAGATTTTTGTCAAGTGCTGACTCGCAAGGTAGGTGCTTCAGGAGTTGGAAGAAGAAGTGAAGATGTAGGAGATGACTAGGATGGAGGACAAGAAGGAGAATAAGGAAGGGTAATGGACGAAGGAGGATAGGATAAGTGTGTTGTAATAGAAGGAGAATGAGAAGGAAGATTGTCTGCTAAAAGTTGATTAAAATAAAAAATAAGAAGTGTTCGAGCTGAATTTGGGATTGAAGATTTTTGAACATTAGCATAAGGAAAAATATGTTCATAAAAGTGAACATCTTGGGAAGTAAAGATCTTATGAGAATTTAAATCATAAAGTTTGCAAGCCTTTTGACCAGTGACATAACCAATGAAGACACACTTAAATGATTTGGTTCTAAACTTATCATTATGAGGAAAAGTCTTAATAGCGTAACAGAGACAACTAAAACTCTTAAGATTACTATAGGAAGGAACGTTATTGTGTAACACTTCAAAAGGTGTTTTCCATTCTAGAACTAAACTAGACAAATGATTGGGAATATTTGTGGTAGTAGGAATAGGATCACCCCAAAATTGTTTTGGTAATTATGACTGAAACATCAAAGCTCTTGCTATCTCTAACAATTGTCTGTGCCTTCTTTCCACTACTCCATTTTGTTGGGGACTATAAACATAAGATTTTTAGTGTTGAATGCCTTTATCATCAAATAATTATTAACAGTTGTGACTCATAAATTCTGAGCCATTGTCACTGCTAATGGTTTTAACAGTTAATTTCAAATTGTTTTTCAATCAAGACAATGAATTGTTTAAGAAATATTAGGGTTTGATGCTTATGGTTTGACAAGAAGGTCCAAGTAACTCTACTATCCTCAACAATGGTAAGAAAACATTGTGCCCCTGAAATTGAATGTGTATAATAGGGTCATCATAAATCATTATGTATCAAATCAAACAATTGTGTGGACTTAGTAGTTCTAATACGAAAAGGTGATCTTTGTTGTTTGGATTTAAAACATGTATCACATGGATTAGACAAATGGTTAATAGAAATATTAGGAATATGAAGTTTCAAATGGTTCAACATAGTGTTGGAAGCATGTCCAAACCTATACTACCACACGTTTACATCACAACAATCACTAGAAAGATCATGAGATTGATTATAGAATAAAAAGTTTGGAACACAAGCTAAACAAGGTCCTGACAAATGAAGTTTACTATAAAAGTGATTAACCTCTAATTGAAAACTTGTCTTATCCAAGATATACAAGTTGCCCTTTTATAGTAAACTAAACATGTGAAAACTTATCTCAATCTTCTATACAAGTTGCCCTTCACCTTTTCCTCATCGGGTATTCAAGCGTCTGGAACTAGGAGAAGAATTTAGAGTTCATGGAATCAGTAATGAAATAGATAACCAAATAGCAAGAACATGGGTCTTAGTGAGCTTGTGGTGCATACAAATTGATCCCTCAAATCAGCTACAAATGAGCAAAGTGGTAGAAATGTTACAAAGGAAACTCAAGTCTTTGCCAATCCTATAAAAAACCATACTTATAATCCCTTACAAAGTCTCCTCTAAGATTAATGCCAAGTGCTTTAACCATAAGTATAACAACATTGTGATTCTCTGGATCCTTTTTCTTTGCCCTAGGAATTTGGAGGCTTCATAATTATCAACCTATGCCAAATTGCAACTTAATTATGGAAACTAGAAACCAATGTTGTTTTGAATTATAGGTTGTGTATTCCTTCTATGGACCTCTGTCTTAACATTTTGACATGAAAAAATTTGTCATAAATTTACTTATTTATTTTTATAATAATTATGACAATTTTGATTTTTGTCATGATAAAAACATATATTAAGATAACATTTTTTAACATAAATTTTTATCATGGTGCAAAATTTTTTTTTTTTTTTTTATAGTGAGTGATTTGTTGTCATTATACATTATATGCTTGTTTATGAATTAAATTATGATATATAATTTTAATGTAATTTTATATGAACTTAATTTAATTACTTATTTTCATTTTATATAGTCAATTTCTTCAAAAAAATAAATTATATTTAATTCATTGAGCATTTAAATGAAAATAAAAATTTTAATCAAGTGTAGTTTATGTAAAATATATCTAGTTACAAATTTAACAAAAATCATTATTTTAATAAATTATGAAAAATATCATAAAAATAATAAAAAATCTAAATGAACATTCAAAAAATAGAATAACAATTACTCAACCCAAAATATTATTTAAGGGTAAATTCAAAATTTTCTATATGCAAATATGATAGATGACTCGAATCCGCTTGAAACACGAGCGATCTAAACTCACCAACCCAAATATGACCAGATCTGAAATGACCCGACATGCTTACCACCTCTATGAGTCTCAAGTGGATTTATTGTGACTTATTCATTTCAATCTATTAATTGCTCAAAATCAAAAGACACCTAAGTTTGCTAAGAAATTGATATCATTGATTAAGTATCTCGATTAAGATTGATATGGTTGTAGTTTCAAAATCTTTACTTTTATGCAATTTCTCTCCTTTTTTGAAGCCACTTTTAAAGAACATTATTGTCAATCTTAATGTTTTTAACTTTCTACTAATATTCAATCTCCTTCTATTATTTCTACAACTATTCCATTAGTCATAAAACTCTTAAGCGATTAGTTAAATCTAGCGTGAAATGATTGAGAGATTGTTATTTAAAAATTTTTAAGTAATTAAAATTGGGCATGCAATGATATAGAGATCATGATTTAAGGTTAGCAAATCTTAGTAATAGATGTATAATTAATTAGCTTTAGATTTAGGTTTAAAGGTCGCAAACGGGTCAAGTCATGTCGGGTCATTTTGGATTGATTTTTTTAGATGGGGTCAGGTTCGGATTGCTCGGTTTCAGGCGGATTCGAGTCACCTGTCAGATTTACATACAAAAAATATTTTAAGTTTGGACTTACTCTTAAAAATAATATTATGAGTTAGATTGGGGAGGGTCATTTGTTATTCCATTTTTTAAATGTCTGTTTAGATTTTTTGTTATTTATATAATATTTTCTCATAATTTATTAAGAGAAAAAAATAATTTTCTTTAAAAAAAATTATTTTTAGTCATAATGATTTTACATAAATAAAACTTGATTAAAATTTTTATTTTTATTTAAATACGTAATAAATTAAATTAAATTTATTTTGTTCAAACTAAGTTATAAATAAATATATAGTGTCTAATAATAGCAAATCACTAATTATAAGAACTTTTATGTATTATGATAAAATTTATGTGATAAATTAATTTTATCTTAATAAATTATTTTATCGTGATAAAAATCAAATTTATCATAACTATTATAAACAAAATTAAATTTGTCATAATTTTTTCGTATTAAATCATTTAAGAAATTATGATAAAAATCTTTTACTCAAAAATCTTTAGCATAATAAATGAACATACAAGATAAATTACAATATAAATTCTTTGTTCATAATATTTTGTCACAATATTTTGGCATCAAATTTTTAAAGTTCACCAAATTATATGCAAGAAAAAATAATATCATTACAATAATATTTTTGTTACTGTGTTAAATCATTTAAAAAATTATGATAAAAATTATTTTACCACAATAAATAACATGTACTCTTATTAAATAACTTGTCATAATAAATAAGAAATTACAATTTAGGCACATGAAAGGTATAGTAAATTAAAAGTAAATTTATTAAAAATATAAAGTTTCATTATATTTTAAATAAAAATAAAAATAAAGTTGAAGTTGAGTTTGAATTTGAATTTGAATTTAATTAAATAATCTAATCATTTTAAAAGATAAATTTCTTTCTTTTTACTTTATTAATTATTCTATCTTATATATATATATTTAGTAACAAAATTTATCTTTTTTTTTTTTTATGTTATCATCGGATCAATTAGATTGGATTACGAATTGACTCAATCAAATCAATTTTGATTTGATCCATCGAATTGATCCAGACTCAACCCAATTTAACTCAAAAATTTTTGAGATTTAGATTTGTCTGTGTTTAAATCTGATTCAAATAATCATTTCCAAATGGGCTCGAGCCAAATAAAAAATTATTATCTCTATTTAGGTTAAATAAATAGTTGTTGTTATGATCAATTATACTTAGAAATATTTCTCTGAGTTATGCTATACGAGACAATACTATTACATAATACAATTTATAAATGAAGATTGAAAATAAATTAGAGATACTAATCTAATATCTAACATAAAAAATGAGGATATAAGGGTGGCTTGGACTTTAGAGACTTTGAATTTTTCAACATTGCACTTTTAGCTAAACAAGGCTGGAGATTGATTGCTAATCTAAACTGCCTTTGGGCCAAAATTATGAAAGCTATTTACTTTCCTTTTAATGATTTCCGCTCTGCATCTAAAGGGTGTAAACCTTCGTGGGGGTTGGAGTAGCTTACTTGTTGCCATAGAGGTTATAGATAAAGCAATTCGGTGGAATGCTGACAATGGGGAACAAATTAATTTTTGGAGAGATCCTTGGGTTCCTACTCTACCAGAGTTTAAGTTGTTCTCTCCTGCCCCTGAAAACAAGTATTCGCTGAAGGTTGCTGATGTCATAACACCTCAAAGAACCTGGAACTCTAATTTTTTTTGTGTTTTTTTTTTAATCTCAGTTTGTATTACATGAGGAGCTTGCAGCAATTATTGAAGTTCCTATTGGCTCCAAAATGTCAAGAGATAGGCTTATTTGGAATTTTGATAAAAAAGGCAAATTTACTGTTAAATCAGCATATCAAATGCTTTGCGATGCCTATGATAATTCTAGAAGATTGATTGCTGCATCTTCATCTAAATTTTCTACAGGTTGGAGGAGCTTATGGAAATCTAATTGGCAACTTCTAGTAGCTCTTAAGATAAAAGTCTTCCTCTAGAGAGTTGCCATTAATTCGCTGCCTTCACAACAAAACTTGTATCAGAGGAGAATAGCTTCGTCTCCAATATGTGTTATCCGTAACAATGCTATCGAAACTGTTGATCACATCTTTCTAAGGTGCGAATATGCTATCTTAGCCTAGTTCTCCTCTGACTTGTGTATCTCACTTAATAATGCATCTTCACTATCCTTCAATACTTGGTGGTATGATTTTTTGGATAAAGCACCTGCAAATGATAAAATGTTGGTTGGTAGTAAGATGGCCAATCTTTGCTAGTCCATTTGGAAAAGCAGAAACTTGTTCATCTTCCAGGATATTAGACCTGACCCTCTTAAGATTGTGTCACCCAAACTCTTTTCAGAATTCACTCAGGTAGCAGATTTGCATGGCTCGCCCCATATGCAATCGCATCCAGCAACGAAGCCTAATAGATGGTTACCTCCTTCTTATGGTGCTTATAAATTTAACTCTGATGCATCATTCGTCAAAGCTTCTAGCCAGGCTGGTATTGCTGCTATTTGCAGAAATGCTCAAGGCATACTCATTGATGGGATAGCTTTTAGGAATGGAGTCTGTTCTCCTCTACTTGGCGAAGCGGAGGCTTTGCTAGTAGCTATTCATCTGGCACTCACCTTAAAGGCTCCCCATTGTATTTTTGAATCAGATTGCTCCCTGTTGGTAGAAGCAATCCAATCTGAAGGTCATAACTGTTGCTGAGAAATTGCAGCTTTGGTCGATACAATGTTAGATTTATTATCTTATATCCCTATTTTTCATGTTTATTATATTCCCAGACAATGTACCGTGGTAGCAGATTGGGTAGCTTCTGCTGCTCTAAAGCTCTCTCATCCTATACATTAGGGCTCTAGTCCTCCTTTTGAGCTAGAAACTCTTATATATATATATATATATATATATATATATTGCTGACAAAAATAAAAAATTAGGATATTCTATTTTAAAAGTTCCCCTTTATGGGATATCTAACGTAGGGTTAGGTGATAGTCTCTTCCACATAAGAGTTGCAGTCGTTCGTTTAATTTTAAGAAGGGAATCAATTCTAGTGTCTTATGTATTCCAAGTTGAGGAGTTGTTAAGGATTGCGAATTTATTGCTGGTCTGTGGTAGCAGTGGACAAATTGAATGAGGTTTTTGTTGCTAACGAATAGTTCAAAGTAGGGTCTAATTTGGCTTCTCTTTGTTTGATTGTCTCACTGTATACAACAAAAAAATTTAATCAAATGGCTTTAATTGATACTTTACAAATGATATGGAAACCAAAACAAGGGATCGAGGCTTGAATTGTGGCTAATAATATTTTCTCCTTTCAGTTTGACCATTGGAGGGATAAGAAAAAGGTTTTTGACATGGAGCTATGGTTTTTTGATAAAGATGTGTTGATTTTGAAGGATAATGTTAGAGACACCCTACCATCTCAATTGAATTTTTCTAATGCTCCTTTCTAGATTCAAATATATGATCTGCCATACAAAATCCAAACACGGGCTACGGTTTGCACCATTGGGAATAAGGTTAGGGATGTGAAAGTCAAGGCTAAAGTTGCAACCCTATTCTATTGGTGCTGCTAGTGCATGATTGCATGACTGGAGTTTGGAATTTTTTGTTAATAATTCAAGTATATTTTAATCATATGTAAAAACTACTTTTTGACTTGTTAATGTAAGAAGTATGGCCTCTTACTTTATGTCATACTGTAACATCCCTATCCACATTCATTGGCATTATCACATGAACATATTCATTGTATAAATGATATGAAATCCCACATGAACATATGCATTAGATAAATGATCATTTAGTCATGCGATTTGTAGAAGCATGACAATGACAC